>JAYKKM010000376.1:170000-235000 GCA_035772405.1 Chrysogorgia sp. JL179-B06
GTCACGAATGTTTTTATTACGGCGAAAATTAAAGATACCAAAGGGTTGTCGGTGAAAATGGCTGACTTCTCAGGATCATTTTGTAAAATGTGAAAATTCAGATTAATAATATTTTTAACTTTAAAATTGAAAGGATGAAATGTTAGAACTAAAGGAATTTTATTGTTTGAAACTCGTTCCAAAGATGGTTCAAGGGCGTCTAAACGGGGGAAGAGAAAAGCTTTCTGAACGGCGAAGTCTAAAAGGTTGGTAGGGTAACCACGTTGGACAAAAAAAGATCTCATTTCCATTGATTTGGCTTGAAAATCTTGGTCGTCGCTACATAAGCGGCGAAGACGCAATAATTGAGAGTAAGGGATGGATTTCTTAGTGTGGTTGGGATGAGAGGATGAAAATAGAAGATAACTATGGGAGTCAGTAGGCTTGTACGAGACCGACGTTTTCAGCGAATCACCATTAATCGAAATTAAAATATCAAGGAACGACACAGAGGTCTCGCTGATTTCCCACGTGAACTTCAGAGCAGGATGAAAATCATCAACAAAGTTGATGAACTGCTCTAAAAGGACACGTGAAACGACGCTGTTCCTAAACAGTCATCGATAAATCTGCCGAAAAAATCATGCAAGGGACCCGTGTATTGTTCAAAGATCTGTTTTTCAACATAACCAACAAATAAGTTAGCATAGCTTGGACCCATTTTTGGTGCCCATCGCAACACCACTTATTTGTTGATAATGTTCACCATCAAACGAAAAATTGTTAAGGGTAAGCACTAGTTCTGCTAAGCGGAGTAACGTGGTTGTGGAGGGTTCTAAATTAGTGCGCTGATCAAAGAAAAACGTCAGAGCTTCAAGGCCATCACAACGGGGAATGACGGTGTATAAGGACTTGACGTCCATCGTGAAAATAAATTTATCGGAACTACTGAAACGTTACTGGTCGAAAATTTGCAGGGCATGTTTAGTATCTTTGATATAAGAAGGCAACTACTTAACCAAAGGATATTACATAACGTTGTCTAGAAAACTGGAAACGAGCTCGGTGGGGCAACTATACAAGCGGAAACAATCGGCCTGCCAGGATTGTTAGTTTTATGGATTTTAGGTAGGAAATATATGACAGGCGTTCTGGGGGTTGTTAATATAAGGTTAGATGCAGAGGCAGGCCATTCACCGGCTTGGATGAAATTCTTGATGGTAGTTTTGACGGATTTTTGGTGAGATTGAGTGGGATCGGAATTCAACTTAGTATAAAAGATGGTGTCGCTGAGTTGACGAAGAGCCTCTTGTCGATACAAGTCCGCTCTCCAGACAACTACAGCGCCACCTTTGTCCGCAGGTTTTATGACAACGTCATTTCGGCATCGTAATGAACTTGTTTTCTGCGCGGAGGGTGCAATTTATCAATGTCATGGCGGCATTGTCTTACGAAAAGATCAAGGGAAGAAAAATCGCCTTCGGATGGAGACCAAGACGACTTCTTGCCTTCTTGGGGTTGAGTTCTTCGAACATATCCTTATTGCTATTGAAAGTGGGCTTATCATGAAAAAAGGCTTTGAGGCGCATGCGGCGGAAGAAAGATTCGGTATCCTCTTTAACTGAAAATAGATCGATGGGCCCGGAGTTGGGAACAAACTTGAGACCTTTCGCAAGAACAGATCTCTCGGGGTCAGATAATGGCAAATCAGAGGGAATAGTGAAAACTAGACGAGTGACTTCGTTAGAGGAACTAGTGCTTTGGGAGGGATTCGGGGAAGGACCCAGTAATTTGGCCAATTTGGACGCCTTAACGTCTTTAAGAAAAACATATTACTGTACATTAACCGCTTATCTAACCACCCACCAACAATCATCCGACAATTACCAACATCTATTAACAACCGCATTAATAAATTATCATGTGACGAAGAAACGTTCAACGCTGCGAAACCATTATACAACTACGCACTGAAACGAAGCAACTTTGACTCAGAACTGACATATGAACCGGCCACAGCAAACGACAACGGAAACGGCAACAGAAACCATTCACAAAGACGAACGCGACAACGCAACGCTATATGGTACAACCCCCCTTACAGCTTAAACGTAAAAACAAACGTCGGACGCAAATTCCTACAACTCATCGACAATCACTTCCCCGCTACAAACAAACTCCACCAAATTTTTAACCGCCACACTGTACGAGTAAGCTACAGCTGCATGGAAAACATGCAAACCGCGATCCGCAAACACAATAACGCAGTACTGAGAAAACACGCTAACCAACAAAACGCAACGAGAAATGACGCCAACCAACAAAACCCAGCAACAAACAACGATACTCGCAACACATGCAACTGCCGACAAACCGACCTATGCCCACTAAACGGAAACTGTTTGGCAAAGAGTGTGATTTACCAGGACGAAATCACCCAAGACGACAACGCACAGACAAAATCATATATTGGTATAACGTCAGGTGAATTTAAAACCCGCCACAGAAATCACACCAAATCCTTTCCGCCACCAAAGGTATTCACAAGACACGGAGCTGTCAAAATACGTTTGGAGGCTAAAAGAAAACGACAAAAAATACAATATCAAATGGTCCATCATTAAGACAATCCCTGCGTACAAACCCGGAGCAAAAAGATGCAACCTATGTTTGGAGGAAAAGCTTCAAGTGATGAAAAGACGAACAAAAGACATGCTAAACAAACGATCAGAACTGTTTTCCACGTGTAGACACGTAACACGACACTTAATTAGCCAGTGTATAATAGGAGTAACTTAATCCGATCTGTCAGTTGCCTGACGATCGCTTAACCGCGTGAAACTCGGAGTAGCAACCGAAACTTTTCATTTTAAATATATTACCTCGCTCTACCTATAATGGTATTGAGCGCTCTTTTATATTATACCAATGCTATAACTTTTTCGTTATACTCACTACTTGGAATATATATATATATATATATATATATATATATATATATATATATATATATATATATATATATATATATATATATATATATATATATATATATATATATATATATATATATATATATATATATATATATATATATATATATATATATATATATATATATATATATAGCAGAGCTTCAGGATTAGACCAACGATACATGGACAGTCATCAAGCTCATATCCTCAAAAAAGAGACTCGGACAGGAATCGAACCAGCTGTTGCCTTCTCTTTGCTGGGTGAGACGCTCTAACCATTGAGCTACTAAGACTCAGATGGAGAGCAAATTATAGGCTACAAAACTGTTCTCACAAGTGTTCTCCTGCAAACACATTTTTTCTGGTTTTTATTGAATGTAATATCGCGAATACACTGATAGTTTGTGGTAAATCAAACACAAATTAAGCAACCATTCTGAACGATGGAGGAGTTAATTACAACAGGGACGATTTGTCGGATGACTGCAGCATCTTGTAGCATCACAACTATGATATCCTGGTGGGCAAGGATCTTTGTTGTAAAAACAGAAACATCCTGGATAATCACAATGTCGTTTTTTATCACCTTCATCTAGAAGAAAATATTTTTGAATATGTTAAATATCATATATAAATCATTAGGTATTTGTGTTTCATTATTATATGCATATCAAAATTATTGCATTCTGATTGGTCAAGAGGAGTGCCATTATTATATTAATTGTTTTCCACTATACCAATGTTTTTCCTGAAAACTACATTATCAATTAACAGGATGTATTCATACTAAATATTATAGATCTGCCTGCATTAATCCTTAACTGAGAGCGAAGTCTGTTCGGAAACGTTTTGCCTGGGAAAATACTTTCCGGACAGACGAAGGAAATCAATTCAATAAAACTTTAATTGAACAGGATAATCATGTCAGTTCAAAAGAACTGGTATTTGTCGAAAACATCAAACTTTACCCCAAAATTAAACCCTATAGACATGGACAATTACCCTTAGACAGCTCATCTGTTCTCTCTTTGTTGATGTGCATAACCATGATGATATTGTTACATTTTGTGTATAAAATGATCTTTCGGCTCATGCAGTACTCATTGGGCAGGAAGACAACTGCCAATGACAAGGGTTCATATACGATCCTGTTACAATATATATTGTTACGATATTCTCATATTCTTGCAAATCATGATATTTTACATATAACAACAGATATAAAATCAATGTGCATCAGTGTAAAATCAATGTGCATCAGTGTTGCATTTGCCAAAACGAGGCTACTTTCGTCCAGTAAACTGACGCGTTCATCACAGAAAAGACAGAAAAGGAGCTCTGTCATTCCAGAAAAGCGAAGTTTTATTACAAAGAGAACTTACATTTCCCACCCTTAAAAAGTAGGGGACACATGCGGCAGTGCCCATGCATCCCCTGTCGCTTGTATATACTGTAGAAATATGTTTAGTTTGGCCAAATTTAGTGTTTTGGTCAAAAATGTATACAGCCACATGTGTTTCGGACTTTCGGTATCGTCAACGATTTGACTATATCGATTATCAACTTTGGCGTTAACAAGTCATGTTTATGACTACAAGATACTTAACTTGGCCCTAAAACAAAGCGATATATACACTTCCCGAAAAATGTAATACAATCATTGCCAACTTCCACTTGGTGTCATATTGCTTCGTGGGGTTTGGGTCTATTAAACTGGTTATTGCGCAATAGTTTTACCAAGGTGGAATGCTGATAATTAAATGATTTCAAGTGAACACTAAATAATTAAAAAGCAAACCAAATAAGGAATATGTCTAGACATTGTTTGTCTTATGATATTATTAAAGTGCCAAAAAGTGAATAGTTAAATGCCAAAATATTTTATAAAATATTTTGAGCTTTGCGTTGTTGTGATGTTAAATCAGGAATTTGGCTTTCGTTTCTGTTTTTTATGGCGATTTATCAGGTTCAAAATTCAGTTCAAAAAATATTTATATTCATTGAAGTCACAAATTTGCCATAAACCACGAATTTGTCGAATGATGTATTCACCAAATCCTTGAATTCGTCTAAAGTGTGAATTCGTAGAAACCATAAATTCATTGATCGCTTGAATTCGTGTTATCTTGTGAATTCATCGAAGTGTCGAACATCGATAATGCCGAGCGAGCTTGGCTCCATGCAAGGGTTTTATTACAAAATGGCGAACTATATGTAACGAGACTTAGGCATTCTCTTCTTGACCTTTTCAGAAGATTACAGTGCAATCCTAATGAATAAACGGTAGATTTTCTTATATTTCGATTGCAGCAAATTCTTCGCCACTTGGTACGTCTTGGAACCAGATTTAGTGAGGTTTCTCGTAGTATATCAACTGTAATATCATTAATTGCTTGACAATGTGTATGTAGAATGTAGGAGAGCTTGCGTCGACACTATGGATACCAGTGATAGTTGATGGTTCAGTCAGAAGACCAAAGTTCGTCATTCCTAGAGATCAGCTCGAGTATATGCTCGATTATGATGTATCGGTGCCTGATATTGCACATGCATTGGGAGCACAGTAAAACGGCGTCTCAGAGAATACGACATTTCTATTCGTTCGCAACAAAGTGTTTTGAATGACGCAGAATTGGATGATCTGGTCAGAGGCGTTCAGAGGGAATTTCCCAATGCAGGTTATCGGAGGGTGTACTCGCAACTCAAATCAAGATCAATTAAAGTAACCCAATCAAGGGTTAGAGAATCGATGCATCGGACAGATCCTTAAGGTGTAGCAATGAGATGGTTGTCATTCACTCCAAGAACAGTATACAGTGTAAGGGGTCCCCTTTCACTCTGGCATGTTGATGGCAATCATAAGTTTTGATAAGGTAACTACCATATTGCTCATGATAGATAATCTTTTTGATAAAATATGGTGTTGGTTACATCACCCATTGTTTTGTGGACATTGTCTGCAATTTGGGTTGGGACCATCCATTTAAGTGGGGTTAGTAAAAGAATATGTCTTTTGCTATGTTGATGTTAACATCATTTCTGTTTGCATACAATTAATGTGATATGTATCAAAAAGCTTACATTTTTGGCATTACTGTACATATAGAATATTTATAGCTATTATTTATACTAAATCCAAAGTTATTCTTAGACCTTATTATTTTAATACTGGCCGTTTCCAAATTATGCTTTTTTAAGCTAAGACCTACACCAGAAGCTATTGTTTGTGGCCATAGCCTATTGAAATGATAAAATTATTATATAACTATTACATATACTATTACATATACTCAATTATATAACTATTACATATACTCAATAATATAGTTTTTCCTTTTGCACTCTTTAGATGGAGAATTGTAGTTCATGGTGGTGTTGATGGTTATATACGCATTCCAGTGTATCTGAAGTGTGGGACTAACAATCGTGCAGATACTGTCCTGGAATTGTTTCAAGGTGCAGTATCAAAATATGGTTTACTATCTAGAGTGAGGTCCGACTAAGGAGGCGAAAATGTTCTAATCTCACTGTATATGCCAAATCATCCTCGTCGGGGATCAGGTCGAGGAAGTATGATTGCAGGCAAAAGCGTTCATAATCAGAGAATAGAGCGACTTTGGCGAGATGTCTACGAGGGAGTCTTCTATATATATACTACCACCTCTTTCGACATTTGTAGGATTTGTGCACAATTGATCCATCAAATAAAACACACATATTTGCATTGCATTATGTGTATGTAACAAGAATTAATTATCATCTAAATACTTGGAAATCAGGGTATGTCCACCACCATATAAGGACTGCTGGAAGCCGAACACCCATGCAGCTGCATATTTTAGGTCTCATTGGAATGAGAGGAAATGAGTGCACTGAAATGGATAACTTTGAAAATGTAACTGAAGTAAGTTTGATAACAATATCTTTTACTATGAAACATTATTTCATCAAGAGGCACACAAGTGATTTTGACAGCATTAAATTATACCTTTGTATTTAATTATTATTATTATTATTATAGGTCTCAACCAGGCCAAATGTATGGAAACTTGCTGCTATATTAAAGTGCCTATCCAGCCTGTGGGGATTTTACATATTCGTAATCTTTGGGTTCTACCAAAAAGAAATGTAATATATCTTGTTGTTCGAAAATTGCATCTTCATGCCTTTTCCCCCTGGGACACGCAATATCTTGCGGCGTTATTCAACAGTGAATGTTTAGGAATTAAATGAATTTTGTCTAAACAGGCTGTTTAAAGTTCAAAGCCCAAACTTTCGCTGTATTTCATTGCTGAATCACTCCGCAAAATATCACGTGTCCCTTACGTTGACGTCACTTCATGTGAACTTTAGCGGTGGAAAATGGCATGAAGATGAAATTTTCGAACGACAAGATATATTACAGTTTTTATCAGGAGAATCCAAAGATCACAAATATGTAAAATATCCACATGCTAGATTGGCACTTTAAGTTTGCCTGTAGTAAAATAGCAAAACTAAATGACTATTAACATACAATAACAGGCTTTTTAATATACATGACAAAATTACTGCATTCTGATTGGTTAAGAGGAGTGTAATTGAACTGCAATGCAATTAATGAAGAGAGAAGGCACTAGGAACAAAGTTTGACAATAAACTTCAAAATGATGGCCCCTATTCTGCAATGGAAAGTTTTCACTTTTCCAAAGACTTGTGGTTCACTATGAATTAAAAACTCCATGTAAATATTTTGAAATGAGTACAAAGAACACCAAGAGTGAAAAGGTTTGTTGTTAACTAAAGAAACAAGACGTTTTTAAAGGTTTGGAAGAAGATAAAGCATACATGTCATAATTTTGTCATGCTTGTCTACTGGCTCGTGCAATTTAGCCACAATTTTCAAATATCACTCATCCTTAATTGCACTCTCTATCATACAATTACCTATACTTTACAATATGGTTCGGTTACATTCTCAAAAATCAAGGTTTTACTCAACAGGGTTTTTCACACATCATACAGTAGTATGATGCATTGCACAGACATCATTTCTGTACACATTCTATTTTATGAAATAATTATATTCCGTTTTGGGTATCTTATTTAGGGAGATTTAGAAACATATGGCATTGATTATGATGGTCCTGTATCGTGTGAATCTGATGAAGAAGTTGAGGAACCATCAAGTATAACAGTGCCAGTGACAGTTCAACCATGTTCAGATGATAGATACGAGGCACTGGAAAGGTTGATTGACCCACTCAGAAATAGTGATAATTATGGGATTGACATTCTACTTGATGTCCTGGCATTTTGTGGTTGATACTTAATCTGTCTAATACAGTAAAAACATACATGGCAGAAGAATATGAAACAGTATTTATGAAACAGTATTTTTCCAGGTTAACCTAAAAAGGTTCTTTTATATTTGACTAGGTTAACACAACAGAATCATAACAGTTAATCCAATGTTTTTAAATAATCAAATTATAGTCAAACCTTTTAAATTTTTAGCCACATGCTGTTAGGCATGTTGGGCATGGCAGTGTTGGTCTATGTCAAATTACATTGAACGATGGCCCACTATTTATAATGACCATTTTCATAGCTTCTTCAAAGCTCTCATATGATTGGACAACTGGTGGTAACTGCAACGTTCTCATGTTGAGGTATATATGGCTCCTCCAACAGCATCAAAGCTTACTTCAATCTTGCTCAGATTTCCTACACTGCTAGTACCAGTCACAAAGCACAAAATATTATTACGCTCTAAAAAGATGGAACTGGTAATTTTTAGGCAAGCCATCAGCAGTGCTGACAGTAGAAATTATTGTAAAAGGAAATGAATTATATCTCTAAATGGACATGTCCACAAGTATAAAGTGAAACAAACCTATAACACTGCTCTCATCGATGAAACGGAGTAGCATTTGCCTGACATCATTGTCACCAGTATACTGAGGGAATGTCAGCATTCCCTTGATAAATGCAGCGCTCATTGATTCCTTCTTGTCAATAAACAATGGTGATAAAGTCTCTGGGTTACTTGGTCATCTCATCTAAAACACCGAGGACTTTGAGTCCTTCCCTCTGATCCAACAGGACTTTCCTTTTGTTGATAATAAAATGACACAATATGCACTGCACAATCTCATCTATGTTATTAAGCTAGACAAACAAAAATTGAAAAGGAAACAATTATAAAGTCTGTACTGTAGATATTGTTTTGTACTGTATAGATGTTTACCGTGTTTAACCTTTAGCAAATCTGTGCAATTAAATTGATGCAATCAATAGATTTGAATATAATTGAGAGTTTAAACAGTTAAACAAGTAAAGATAGAAGACATTTTAATCAATCTTAAATATAATCAGTCTTAAAACTGTTCTATAGTTCTACTTTTGCATGCCATCACTAGACCTTGACCAGAATCTCCAAACAATAAAAACAATAAAAACAAACAAAAAATGTCTGCCAAGCATGCTAGTGCTAAGGGCCACACTTTTCCCATTCCAAACTTGATCTTGATTTTACTAGTTCAGTGATGTAATTATGCTTACAGTCATGAGGTAACTTGAAGGAGTTGGTACTGTACTTACAGACAATATATTTGTGCTTTCAATATCTGATAAAATGCTAATGAAGGTGATGTCTGTATTGAGGTCCTCCACATCATCTTCTGTCTTGGCATTAACAATCTTACAAATGACAAATAAAAAATCTTTGATATTAGTATAGTGATTCACTGTGAAATTATGTCAGTGATGGAAGGATGTCATTACTACCTTATTTACATGTTACCAAAAAGTATACTGTAACTCAAGAATGAAACTGAATATTGAAAAAAAGGTTAACACAATCCTTCATTTTTAATGCCCCTTCAAACAAAACAAAACTAAGTTCATTTACTAACTTTAGGTGAACAGTAATTGGAACATGGTTAATTGCTATTCCCTAAACATTCACCTTATTCAGACATGCTGCTGCATCTGTGTCATGGACATCAGTGATTTCAGCATATGATATTGCTTTATCAATATCCTGATACACCAGGTACCAATAGCAGACTGGGGAAAGTTTTGATATGCCTATTCCACATTGTGAAATTGAATGAGCAAGCATTTTTCCAATGCATTTCATAATGCCTGAGAAAACAATGCGAGTATTGTATGTTGGTACAAGCCTAGTAGGAGGTCCTTCAAAAAGCTGAAAATCTTTATTTGTTCCATTGGTCAGCTGTAGATAGACCTTTTCATAAAACTCCCTTCTAGGACCCGCAGTATCAATTGCTGGTTGGTTTGTGAATTTAACTCTCAATGGACAAGATGCATCACAATTTTTTATACACAGCCATGGCATCTGACACAAGGTCTTCATCATCAGTGTACACTTTTAATATTTGGCCAGTTAGTTTCTTACTTAGGCAGTTAACAATCGATGAAATGGAAATTTCTGCAAATAAGAAATAAACATTATTTTACTTTATTGAATAATTTATAAAATTTTATTGAACAATAAAAATTGTATACATGCATAAATGTACTAAATTAAGGTGCGAGATTTGTGAGTTGGTTAAATGATGAAAAATGTTGATTGACAGAATGGAAAAGTTTTACTGAATTGGGATGACTGTACAGGGGCGGATACAGGATGTTTTCAAGGAAGGTGACTTAGTGACTATAAGATGTTTAAGCGTGGAAATAGTAGATGGTAATTTTTTAAATGTCAAAACCTTCACCACATTCTCTAGTTTGGGAAATGAGGTATTTTGACGAGCCTTGCATGCTTACAGTGGCGTGCGGTAACTATAGTTGTAAGGCAAGCAACACTTGTCACTTTTAACAGGCACAATACAAGATTCAAAGGAGAAATCAGAAATAGAAGAATGTAGAAATAACTTAACCTCTACTTATACTGTTCGTGACATTGAAATTCAACTAGTTTCCGAACAGGTGAGCCCCCATTTACACAAGTGAATGGGAGTCAAGATTAAGGAGACCGATTAACTTCGTGTAAACCTGTCAAAGCGTATCAATCATAGTGTATCGGTTGGGACAGAGAAGGGGGTGACTAGTAGCCCCAGTCACCCCCTCTGTATCCGCCCCTGCTGTAGTATTTTTTAAGTCATGATGAGTTCCACAAATGTATCAGTGCAAGCTGATATGTGCAATTAGTAAATAAAGTTGTATTTATTATTTGAACAATAAACTAATGCAAAAAGAGATGCAACAACAAGACAATTGAGCTAATCTTATATAATGTATCTTACCACTTTTTCTTACCACTTTTTCACTACTTTCAGAAAAGAAAGGAACTGCGGCTAATAGATCATAATAATCATCTGAATCAATTACCACTGAAAACATTAATTTCATTTTATAATTAATCTCTCTATCATTATAATTAATACCCCTTGTATATAAATGCTATAAATAAAACATCAATCAATACAAGAAACACAACAAATCACATGTATACTTGGAAACTGTGAATTGCATGCTGGTTGCTGTTCTATATAATGGTGTCAGACATGCATCCCCTGCTGGAATAAATAACTGTTACTGTACTGTTTTTGTTTTCACTGACTAGACATACAATACCAAACATTATTTTATAATATACAGTATTATATTACACAGTACCTTTTCCTGACAGAAGAGAGTTATCAGCTATGTTGACATACCCCAAAGCTACTGCAATTACAGAATTTAACACATTCTCTTCAGTATGTGGAAATTCTTGAAGTTTTTCTATATATAATACATAAATATATACAAATATTTATTTATATGTAATGCTAATGAAGAAATAATGGGGAATAGACCTCTTTCATAATGGCACCCAAATTAAATATTCTTTTATATTCATTTAAATTAGCCTTTCTGACCTCGTTCTTGTGTCTGTAATTCCAAAGAATCTTTGCTTTGTAACGAGGCCAGAAAGGCTAATTTGCATTAATATAAAATAATATTTAGACTGGCCGCCATTATGAAAGTGGTGTATAGGGGCAATGATAATCATGTGTGACACTATAACATTATACATTACTATACCAATTCACTTGTCACTGTACCATCTGTGCTTGTGAAGTCAGTGATTTGAGATTGCGCTGGACTTCTAAAAAAACAAACAGGAAAAGTTATATAAGAACGAGATGTCAGTGAGTGACAGGTAAACTAAAGAATGTAAAAGCATTTAGTTAACATAATATTATACCCTGATTCCTGTGACTGGTTTGACCTCCACCACAAGTGCTTTGATACTGTCGCACTTCTGCCATGGCTATGTGTACATTGCAGTTAACACAACAAACTTTAGGTAAATGTGATGATTCCTAAAGTAAGTACCTATAAATATTGGCAAAGATCTGGCCTGGTTGCATTAGAACAGATTATGCCTGTAGTTTTGAAAATACCAATCAAATGTGATGAGTTCATCTACTAATATACTGATACAGGTACGTAATAGCAATCAACAAGGTCAAGCTGCATCAATTATATTGATCAATTAATTAATATTAATTGTTATCGATTGAAATCAATTTCTATCAATGATAGATTTCATCAATTACATAATATACATGCAGTCATAACCGTTAATTGGCATTAAAGTACTTATGCATCGAAAATTTACCCCAGTTTTTATGATTGTATTTGCAAGAACGGTTAAAATAATGAATGGCTTTTACAGCTCTTTCATTTGTCATCCCGTTCTTGAGTTATTACGTTTTATGTAATTAGAGCTATGACGTTACAGTGAGGACATGGTATTGTAACAAAACTGAAAATCATTGATATCTTTGGATTGATTTCACAAAATTAACTCAAACTTTGTAGACTTACTCAGTCAACAAAACTAAACATTGATATAGTTTAAATTCTTTTATTTAAACATGGATTTTTCTGGGTGAAGTTTCATATAAATCCCAAAATGACGTCAGACTATTGGTCGTAAAATTCGAAATTAAAATCGGCTGTTATTTCTAAAATAAAGCATTATCGTAAGAGTTAGGGTTAGTATTAGGTATAGGACTATGTTTTAAATTCGGGATATTTCTATGAAACGTTTCTGTTTTTGTTCATTGCAGTCAAATGTTTTTTTGTTTTAAACTTTCCTGTTGTATTGAAAATTGCACTGAAACGATGCCAAATAGTTAAAAGCCCAAAGTTGCTTTACTTATTGTTGAAAACAAAGAACAATTTTGATGGAAGAGGGAGACCTGTAAACTTATACGTTTGCTATGGCAACCATATACAAACCATAATAATGTTTAGTTTGGTCGACTGAGTAAGTCTACAAAGTTTAAACCAATTTAGTTAAATCAATCCAAAGATATACATGATCTTCAGTTTTGTTTATACAATACCATGTCATACTTGTGACGTCATAGCTCAAATTACATAAAACGTAATAACTCAAGAACGAGATGACAAACGAAAGAGCTGTAAAAGCCATTCTTCATTATTTTAACTGTTCTTGCAAATACAAATCAGAAAAACTGAGGTAAATTTTCGTTTGCAAAAGTACTTTAATATATAAGTATATGTAACTTTACCTTCGGTTGCTCAACTTCCAATGGTATATTCTGCTGTAGGGGTCTCACGAACGCTTTAGCCTGTCGCAGTGCGCTCTTCAGAAAATTGACAGTGTATCCCATCTGGAGACATGGAACATCTATCAAATGCTTTGAATTACCGTCGGATATTCGGAGTAACTCATATCCTCCACAATTTCTCAAAGCAGGAAATGTTTCCAGTATCTTATCGTGAACATGCTGCGAATCAAGTAATTTTTTCTTCTCCCAAGCCTGCCAAACTTAGACTGATCCTCCATGCGGCGTTTGGGGAGAACGTTTGGAAAGACAAACAAAGGTTTTTTTTACCGTATTGGAGCTGCGGCCACGTGCAGTCAATTGAGTCGGACGTGTAGACAGTCTAGCTGATGCTGTTGGCGGACGATAGCCAAATATCCATCTATGTTCATCATATAGCCACAGAAGATTGAGTCGAACCAGTACCAGAGGCGGCGGTTGAGCCACCAGTGGTTGTAAATCTACTTGTAACTACAGTGGTCAACGGAATATTTGATGCTGTTAGTGGTGGTGGCACTACTATCGTTGACGTAGTAGTGGAGGCTGAAGACGATGACTGTACTCCGCCAACGGAACTAAGATTATTTGCAGCCGAAATAAGTCTATCTGCGCATTCAATGAGTATATTTTCCATACTGGGTTGATTTACAAGTCAGATAAACATGAACACATGCATAAACATGGCATAAATCAGACAGAGCGCGCTAAACGGCTCATTGCTGACCTGAATCAGCCAGAGCCAAGCTCGCTAGGCATTATCGATGAATTCGAATGTTCGATCGTGAATTCGAATGTTCGATGAATTCGAATGTTCGATGAATTCATAAGATAACAAGACGCCCGCTAGACGTTAACTCGGGCTACTTTAGCCTTCAGGGTATAACTGCTGAGTCAGCCATTATCGCAACATAAAAGGAAAATAACACAGAAAGACTGCCAAAACCTAGACTCGGTGCTACAACAGGTAGCCTAAGTAATAAACCTAAAACAAAGGATTTATGCATGGTGAGGTACAGCCTGACATTAATCGCAGATCATTTGTTAACCGTTTTGAAGTTTGCCAAGTTTCCAGACCATATCTTGATATACCAACTATGATTACATATAGTGATAGCTTTATTAGCAATCCAAATGCAATCCACTTGCAATCCTTTATATATAACTAAAACTTCTACCAATAAATATACTGGTAACTGAAAAAATATATATAATACTGTAATGATGCCATAATCATTTGGTAAAACTGCACTATGGTAGCCTTAAACCCTGGTTAACACTGTCACTATCAAAGTTTATTTGATCAAACTATCAAACTGTATAATTTGATTCAGTGTAAACACCTTTCAAAGTTATGTGATCAAATTAAAACTCAAAGAAACATTGACAGTATAAACACCAGCCTCAAATGAATCTAAATTGTCAACTGAGATAAAGAACATTTTGAGAGTACAAGTAAAATATCAAGTGAAACAGGGTTATTCGATGGCAACATGTTTCCTGATTTATTAGGCAAAATATGTGAATGTAGCTACTGCATATATAGTCACTTATGATCAATGATCGACGATATAAATATGAAACACATACTTTTGATATACATGTACATAAAACAATAAACTGTTGAATAGCATCGACTTTATTTTGTATGCAGACATCGCAATAAACAATACAGGCAATAAGCTTATAACAAATATTACAGTTACCTTAGTACAGCGTTCATATACTGTATGTTGAGTCTCGTCGACTTCGGGTAATATCACAACAACAGCATGTTTACCTGTCTCTTCAAAGTTCTCGAAGAGTCTTCATCAATGTTCTTCGTTCTTCGATTTACAGCATTTGAGCAACATTTTTCAGTACAATTCAATATTCAATAAAACTTGTAACATAGATTTGATGGAGCGACACATCAGCGTACGCGGCCGGTTATCAAGATCGCCGACCAACCCGTTCCGAAATCGCTCGTCATTTTTAGTATAGGTCTACCACACGATCAGCGAGTTGTAAGCATATGGTGAGCGTATTCAAGATCAACACACTTTCAAAATCTACCAATAGAGTCAAAGAACAACTCGACCAAAAGCAAAGATGTCGGATTTGGCTCAACTAATGACCCGCAACATGCCTCACGGTTCGCAAAAGCCTGGGAACTATTATTGTGCAATTTTGCAGATTTGTGGAACCCCAAGAATAATACTAATAATAACAGAGCCTAAACTAAAACTCGTGCTACGGCCCGAGTAATTACACGAATTCAAGCGATCAATGAATTTATGGTTACCACGAATTCACACTTTAGACGAAATTCAAGGATTTGGTGAATACATCCTTCGACAAATTCGTGGTTTATGGCAAATTTGTGACTTCAATGAATATAAATATCGACAAATCCAAACACTTGTATTTTGAACCTGATAAATCGCCATAGTTTTTCATGTGAGACACCAGTTAAGGATTTGGGTGAAAAAGTTGATAAAATATCTATAGTCAAGTATATATCATCAATGTTTGAATTAGGTCAAATTTGTCTACCAACAGTATTCTCATGTTGTATCCGAAATGATGTTTAACGTTACATCATTAATTTACAGCATTTCGAACAAAACTGCGAAATAGCTATATAGAAAAGTCAACGCAAAGCTCAAATCAAAAAAAAATTTGGCATTCGACGATTCACTTTATGTATAATGTATATCGTATTTAGATTATAGGCGCTTAACTATGCTGCATAACAGTCACCTGCACAATTTTGCAACTCTACGAAGTCGCGTTCAGCTGGAATTAGTAGAGAGTTGCCTATGGCAACAAAAAGAACCAACATGATGAATGGAGCTGCAGCGATCTTCATTTTCTCAGCTCTCGTGTTGTTTTCAAGGTCTAAAACGTGAAAAGCAACTGATAAAATAACAATTACCTGCATCAGTCCAGTTCTTTCCACCTTGGGCAACCATATACTGTAAGCTTCGGCCGCTTTCTTATCCGCTTAGTGCTAAGTGAAACGCTCCTTAGCTAAGTAACAATTGTTACTTTCATAATTGCGTTCGACGAAGGAGAACGGCATTCTAATCTTGCATGTTATGGCATTAGGGCATTAATATTAAATTATGGCATTAGGCCTCGGGACTGACACAGAAGCAGTGGATACGAGGTTGCCTGTAGAAGTGTTCAGGATTCGGCATGGCAGCAGAATGATGCTAGAAATTTTCTATAGCATGGAGGATCAAATAAATAGAATGTAGAATAATAGCCATGTATAAAGGCGATCGTATAGCTTTGTAATATTAAACTACGGTAATCATATGGTGCGTTAGCGCGTTTATAATGTCCAAATTCAATATGACCATTTGAACGCCATACATCTAATTAATTCGAACAACATTTACTCGAAACGTAAATAGTGTCACTTTTTTCCTGATTTATTTGGTTATATCAAATAACCAAATTTACTGAGATAGTTTAAGTTGGTTATATCAAATAACCAATGTTTATGACATGGCTTAATTTGGTTATTTCAAATTAATGCGATTTGGTTATATCAAATAACCAGTTTCTCCCGCGATGGTTTAATTTGATTATTTCAAATAACCAAAATTGGAACAATGTGGTTATTTCAAATAACCAATGTTTATGACATGGCTTAATTTGAAGTATTGATGAACTATTAATGAACTATTGATAGAGCCAGCTAATAACAGAAATACGAAGAAGACTTTAGGTGATAGAGCTTTTAGTTTTGGAGCTCCTACTGTTTGCCGCATTTTATTAGACGGGATAGTAATTTTAATAGTTTTAAATCTTCATTGAAAACGTATCTTTTTCAAATTGCATATTGTACATAGATTTATCCTTTTTTGTTTTTTTATCTTAGCATATATGTAAACATTATTACTATTATTATATTTTGTTACGCGCATTTGATCATATTCTCATGTAAATTTGCGCGATATAAATATTAAAAATTATTATTATTATTATTATTTGGTTATATCAAATAACCACTGATTTAAGTTGGTTATATCAAATAACCAAAATAATTTCGTTACACTTGGCGCGCATGAGGTCCAAAGGTCATTCAGAGGAAAACGCGATTACGCGACTCTCTTCGTAATAGCGCGCCTTTTCCAAGTCTCTCCATCATGGCGAACACACCGAATAGAAACGTTCTCACAAGATCTTTAACAGAGGCAATTGGCAGAGCAATCAAACCAAACTCTAAGTGCTATAGAGGTAAGTGTTCCTCTCATAAACAAAAGTTTTGCGCCGTTCTCTACTTTAGTTGAGTTAATTTGATATTCAAAAGCATGTTAATGAATGAGTTTATATGGAAGCCACGTTTTCATAAAGGATTATTTGCTCTCATTTGGTTTCTCGTTACGGTTGCCTATTAACAACACGGCGAGGAGTTATTTCAAATTAATGAATATAATTCAAGGCAATCCGTAATCTCAATATCCCCTCAGGCATATACGATAATTTGAATTTTTGAGACTGAAGCCGGCCCATATCTAAATAAAAAATGTAGGCTTCACCATGCCGAAATTTGACTATATAAATAGCGTTGTGTATAAAAAGCATATTTTTTAATAGCGATAATGCAAGTTCAAGCCATTTGTCACCCCCCTGGGAATTCTGTACCTCCCCTGTCCAATGAGGCTGGATACACCCTTGCTCCGAAATCAACGTATTGTTATGTTAGTCAGAATAAAATGTTAAAGGGGAACATCAGGAAGGAAAGGGTTGTTTCCGACAGTGCCATGCACCCTTTCCATACTTTTTCATGTATACGCGTACGTACAGTAGATGTAATTCTTGGATCTCTTCATTGGCAATGACGATAAAACACTTGCATAATGATAGCAAATTGCTTCAACAAAATATACTATATTTTTACTAAAATATACTATATTTTTTATTTCCCCTTTTAATTATTTTCCCCTAAATTAGGGCATTTTAATACATGTTACTTCCTGTCTGCAGGCCTGGCAAGAGGAGAGGCAACTGGGGTAAATTGCACTGGGACTCCAGCATGAGAAAGGACCCCAACTTATATTGCTACAGCCAAACCTGTATTTATAAACGGACACCTTTGGAGACTTATTTAGTGTCCGCTAAATATAGCCAGGCGTCGACCGTTTAATAGAGGAAGTAGGAACTCATATACCTAGTCATCTACAATACCAGACACGGTCTCAAAGAAAAATATGCTTTTTATACACAACACTATTTCTATAGTCAAATTTCGGCATGGTGAAGCCTAGATTTTTTATTTTGCTATGGGCCGGCTTCAGTCTCAAAAATTCAAATTATCGTATATGCCTGAGGGGATGTTGACATTACGGATTGCCTTGAATTATATTCATTAATTTGAAATAACTCCTCGCCGTGTTGTTAATATACCATTAGCAGCAGCACTTGCTTGAGCTGGCAACTATATATCAAACGTCACGAGAAACCAAATGAGAGCGAATAATCCTTTATAAGACAACGTGGCTTCCATATAAACTTATTCATTAGACATTAACATGCTTTTGAATATCAAATTAACTCAACTGAAGTGAGAACGGCGCAAAACGTTTGTTTATGAGAGGAACACTTGCCTCTATAGCACTTAGAGTTTGGTTGATTGCTCTGCCAATTGCCTCTGTTAAAGATCTTGCGAGAACGTTTCTATTCGGTGTGTTCGCCATGATGGAGAGACTTGGAAAAGGCTTGCTAACGAAGAGAGTCGCGTGATCGCGTTCTCCTCTGAATGACCTTTGGACCTCATGCGTGGACTTGGTTATTTGATATAACCAAATTAAGCCATGTCATAAACATTGGTTATTTGAAATAACCAAGTTGTTCCAATTTTGGTTATTTGAAATAACCAAATTAAACCATCGCGGGAGAACTGGTTATTTGATATAACCAAATCGCATTGAGTTGGTTATTTGAAATAACCAAATTAAGCCATGTCATAAACATTGGTTATTTGATATAACCAAATAGCATTGAGTTGGTTATTTGATATAACCAACTTTAACTATCTCAGTAAATTTGGTAATTTGATATAACCAAATAAATCAGGAAAAAAGTGACAAGCTAAGGCCGATTACAATATATAGCCTGCTTGGCGCCCCATACACGTTTGTAATATTTGCTGACTTATCTAGCGAGCGGTACGTCATATTTCAAATCGAACTAACGAACGGGAATGCGGGATGTCACCGTTCGGTTGCATGTCAAAAACATTGACGTTTATATAGTGAATTAAGACGCTGTCGTTTGTTGCTATCATGTGTTCCACTATCATGCGGGATGTCACCGTTGTCAAAAACATTGAGGTTACAGTGTCTCCATCAATTAAGACGCTGTAATATATTTATTAGCTATATTTATTTTCATAATTCGTGACAGCATAATTTTATGTTTGTAAACAAATCTTCATTCACCATTTACTGGTCCACATGCGTCGAACGCACTTACACAATCTTTGATTACTCCTAGTTATATGATATAGTTGATATGCACTAAGATAAGAAATGTCTCAATCGCAATTGTGTAAACGTACCTTAACACAAAACATCTCCAAGGCCTTAATTCTTTGTACAGATATAGTCAACACTACTAACTAGTCCTTAGAACATCAAATTCCTTATCAGTTGTGTTGTTAGACACGAGCATGAGGTGGGACTAGATTTGTGAGATCTACACCCGCGCGATATCTGGCAGAGGACGAACTACTCCGAATATTAAACTGTAGTTTATATGTTCTACGTTATGGAATCTGCAACACTATAGCACGGATGTCAGCAATTAGCCTACATCAGCATACAGCCTCAGGTTACAGATGAATTTCTAGCAATGATAAAATAATTCACAGCACTAAAGGCTATGTATTGTTTAATAAACGAGCAGCAGTGTTTTATCAGATATAAAACACGAGGGCGTAGCCCGAGTGTTTTAGATCTGATAAAACACGTGCTGCGAGTTTATTAAACGGCTTCAAACACGACCCATTTGATAAGTTCATTGGCGTAGTAATTTTGAAAATCGATGTTGTCTAAGCCGAGAAAATCAAAGATAAAATTTATGTAAATCAGGACGAATCTTTATCACATTTAAAGACACGATACGGTAGTGATTTTCTTTTGTCTTTTCCTCATGAATTATTAATGAGTGTTTGAAGGCAAGTGAGCAACCACTGCGAAGATGATAGATCATCTCTGTTGTGATCTCGCTACGGTTTTAAGAGCGGGCTTGAGGTGAAAGCCTATCCTTATATACATACCACGAAAGAACAAGCTTCAATAATATTCTAGGCGTTGTCAGTGAACGATATTGGCAAATCAAATCTTGTTGCAGAAGATAAGCATGCATAACAATTGCTTAACTCTAAACTAAAATTGCTTCGCATACTAGCAAAGATGCGGGCTACAAATAATCATCCTGTTATACATTCATGTATACATAAAATAGAAACATACCCAGTGATATTGCTTGAGTTCGATTTTGCAAGGCAGTCAGCTTATTCTTGGAACAGCTTCGACTAATGATGGCGATCTTAAACCACTCGTATTTATAGCTATGTATTTTGGAACGGAAGCACTATATCACTTTGCGAAAGATGAAATCTTATTGGTCAAATCATGGTCACGTATTGTTCAACAAACTCAATGTTTCTTTCTGCCGAGGGGGGAACATTGCACTGTTTCGTGCAATGTTTCCCTCTGACGTCAGCTTTAATCATGCGTTGTTCACGTGAATACACAATTATTATTGCATCAGACCAAGAACTTTGGACTCTTCGAGAATTGCGAAAGATTTCGAATTTCCTGCTTCAAAAGTATTAAAACTAAACCAAGATGAAATCGTAATGGAGCCTGTAAGTAAACGTTTATGCATTTTGTTGAAAAAAACGAAAGTCTTTGGTATATAACAAAACGCTTGTTGACTTTTGCCTCGAGAAACATCGAGTTTTACGGTCCCTCAGGTTTCAATGTCACCCTCGGGTGACATCGACACCTTCGGGTCCGTAAAACTCGATGTTTTTTTCCTCGGCGCCAGTCAACAAGTGTATATAGTATCTACAGCGCATGCTGTCGTGCATGTAAGTTAAGTTAAGTTAACAATAGAATGTCTCCGGGACCAATCAAAGCACAGAAAAATGAGACGACAACGTACGATTGTCATCCGAGCAATGCGGATACGACAAATTACGATTGATAGTCGATCATTTCCGAAATTGACGCCATCTTGTTTCAAGAAAGAAGCGAGATATTCATGAAGAAAACTGAGATATATTTGCACATTTCAGACATTTGGTAAGTATTTTAACATGAATTGCAGTGAATTTGCAAGTGTGCTCTGCCGCACATTTTCGAAGGTTATACCAAGTCGTTTAAATGATGATAAAAGGTTTTCAAAGTCGTTTTAAAGTCGTTGATCGATCTTCTGCCGAAGTCATCACCAGAAATTTGGGACATTTGCGCCGCCGTTCCCAATCAGCGGTAATTCACCTAACACTAGAATTTCGCAATATAACTCTCCCCTTCTGACACTCGGCTTGTACCGTCTTATCGTCAGTCTAGCAACTGACGCTTCCTTCCCGATGTACTTTTGTAAGCCAATCTTACAGAACTAGATTTTCGACGCAATAATTCATCGATGCGCTCACAATTTCTCTTTAAAACAAACCATCGATCGACCACGGTTAAATTAAGGAAATCAATGTTTCATATTTTGACCGGAAGTACCTTGAAGAAAGTTGTTCCACATGAGCAGTATAAAGGCCATGGGATCTCCACACAAAACAATATTTCGTTTTCTAAAGTAGCTTGTCTCCTCACATATTCAAGGGAGCATTCGATGCTTATTTTCAATTGTAATCACTAAGAATATCAGACATGTTGTCGTCTTTCCGCGCGTATTGCGTAATATTTGCGCGCAGGCTTGCATATATTTTTAATATTTTGGCTTTTGAATTTCGCGCGTGGTCACGCGATTTTGCTAGATAAATGACAGGAAATTGCCTGGGAACTACTTTTGAAATCAACAAGCCTTCCCCGCTTCAAGTTCAATAAGAATCATGGCTGTTTGTGAGCGTACAAGACTTCATTTGCTTGCGCGTCTCTTACTTGAAACCGAAGACTACAGCTCGGATACCCCCTGTAGGCTACCGTCTAAAAACTGCAAAATGAAGAAAGTTCAAGCGATTTTCGAAGTACTTTGCTGGGGACAGATCAGTACCTTTATGTGCTCTCGAAGTAGACTGACGCTCGCCGAATGCAGCGCGAACTGCGCACTTCGCATCGCCCGTAACGCTCTTGGTCAATTTGGCCAATTTCTAGCACAGGTTTACAAAGATTACTATGGTTAACATGGATAGTGGCGAATTTGTCGCAAAAATAAAACGAGCTAGCGAAGTACCTAGAGTTGAAGGTAAGCGAGTGTTTTTGAGTTATAACTGTTGCTTAGTCCATGTTGAAGTCAGATCGAACTGCGCCAACCAGAAATATGTTACAGTTTAAGCAAAATTTGAATTATTACGTGTTCTCTATATTATTTACTGTTGAGAATTGCTGCCATAATGGTCATTAATGCGCACGCGCGCCACCATCTTGTCCCAAATTTCTGGCAATGTGCCGAACCACAACAAGACGTATTCGACTAATTGGGTATATACTTCATGGTAAGCCCACCATATAGTACCCCAATGTATATTTACATATATACTTACTTTACTTGTATATATTACATATACTTACTTTACACTGCTTGGCCTATTTCATATTACTACTTCATATTACTTTGCACTGCTTGGCCTACTTCATATGCTTGTCCTGCTTGAATTTTTTTGCCTGCTTGACCTGCTTCATGTGCTTGATGTGTTTCATGTGCTTGACCTGCTTGACTTGCTTGACGTGCTTCATGTGCTTGACGTGCTTCATGCGCTTGACCTGCTTCATGTGCTTGACCTGCTTCGTGTGCTTGACCTGCTTCACGTGCTTGACCTGCTTGATGTGCTTGACCTGCTTGATGTGCTTGATGTGCTTCATGCACTTGACGTGCTTCATGTGCTTGACGTGCTTTATGTGCTTCATGCGCTTGACCTGCTTCATGTGCTTCATCTGCGTTACCTGCTTCATGTGCTTGACATGCTTCATGTGCTTGACGTGCTTCATGTGCTTCATGTGCTTCATGTGCTTCATGTGCTTCATGTGCTTGACCTGCTTGATGTGCTTTACCTGCTTGATGTGCTTGATGTGCTTGACCTGCTTCATGTGCTTGATGTGTTTCATGTGCTTGACCTGCTTGACGTGCTTCTTGTGCTGGACGTGCTTCATGCGCTTGACCTGCTTCACGTGCTTGACCTGCTTCATGTGCTTGACCTGCTTCATGTGCTTGACTTGCTTCATGTGCTTGACCTGCATCATGTGCTTGATGTGCTTCATGTGCTTGACGTGCTTGACTTGCTTCATGTGCTTGACCTGCTTGATGTGCTTGATGTGCTTGATGTGCTTGATGTGCTTGATGTGCTTGATGTGCTTGATGTGCTTGATGTGCTTGATGTGCTTGATGTGCTTGATGTGCTTCATGCACTTGACGTGCTTCATGTGCTTGACGTGCTTTATGTGCTTTATGTGCTTGACATGCTTGATGTGCTTCATGTGCTTCATGTGCTTGACGTGCTTTATGTGCTTTATGTGCTTGACCTGCTTGATGTGCTTCATGTGCTTCATGTGCTTGACGTGCTTTATGTGCTTTATGTGCTTGACCTGCTTGATGTGCTTGACGTGCTTCATGTGCTTGACGTGCTTTATGTGCTTTATGTGCTTGATGTGCTTGACGTTCTTCATGCACTTGACGTGCTTGATGTGCTTGACGTGCTTGATGTGCTTGACGTGCTTCATGCGCTTGACCTGCTTCATGTGCTTCATCTGCGTTACCTGCTTCATGTGTTTGACCTGCTTCATGTGATTGACGTGCTTCGTGTCCTTCATGTGCTTCATGTGCTTGACCTGCTTGATGTGCTTGACCTGCTTGATGTGCTTGATGTGCTTGACCTGCTTGATGTGCTTGACCTGCTTGATGTGCTTGACCTGCTTGATGTGCTTGACCTGCTTGATGTGCTTGACCTGCTTGACGTGCTTCATGTGCTTGATGTGCTTGACCTGCTTGATGTGCTTGACCTGCTTGACCTGCTTGATGTGTTTGACCTGCTTGATGTGCTTGACCTGCTTGACGTGCTTCATGTGCTTGATGTGCTTGACCTGCTTGATGTGCTTGACCTGCTTGATGTGATTGACATGCTTGATGTGTTTGACCTGCTTGATGTGCTTGACGTGCTTTATGCACTTGACGTGCTTTATGTGCTTGACGTGCTTGATGTGCTTGACGTGCTTCATGTGCTTGACGTGCTTGACCTGCTTCATGTGCTTGACGTGCTTCATGCACTTGACGTGCTTCATGCACTTGACGTGCTTGATATGCTTGACCTGCTTCACCTATACATTAGTCACATAAAGGAATATTTAAATTGATCATCATTATGAAAGAGGTCTATTGAAAGATGTGGTAGTTACTTTATTAATGAAAAAAAGAATACATCGTTATTCACTGAGTTGGTATGTCTAGTGCTGCCACCCCATAAAATATTTTTTCAAATCTTCCTGCCTCCTATGCGCATACTCCATCTTTCCCCTCACCTTTCCCTCAGTCTTTGATTTCGAATTGGTTTTAATGCTAGTGGCAATTGAGCTATTAACTACAAAGTTGTAGAGTATTGTTAAATTTTCTTCATTTGGCATGATGCAATTGACAGCAGGAAGGATTGGACTGATTCCAGAATGCATGTCTCTTGCACTGTCCACGGTCCTTGTCGAATTTGGAAATCATTTTCCATCAGGTACTTCTTTTCCTCTTTAATGAAGATGGACTAGACGTGCATTTTGCGCTTCGTTTATCATGAGTCGAAGTGTATTCTGGTTTTTCATATTCGTTGTTGCAACCACGGCAGGAGCATTATATGTTACATGGCTTTTTTCCGCCATAGCATGGACATTTTGTTTTTCTTTTTCCAACGATGTCTGTGCAGGAATAATAATAATAATACTAATAATAATAATAATAATAATAATAATAATAATAATAATAATAATAATAATAATAATAATAATAATAAGTCCGTGCATTTATGCACGAGAGGATCTAGATCGCCATTTCGAGCGAAAGACGAACATATAGACGAGTTCAAATTAAACTCTGTTACAGCAGAGGTTTTTTAAGCGACAACGCTATTTAAAGACATTGATGCCGGACACGTACATTTAGTGAATGGCGTTTGAATCATAATAATAATAATAATAATAATAATAATAATAATAATAATAATAATAATAATATGCTTTTATTTAATCACGATATTAAGTACGATAATAATAATAATAATAATAATAATAATAATAATAATAATAATAATAAATGCACGTCTAGTCCATCTTCATTAAAGAGGAAAAGAAGTAGCCACTACCTGATGGAAAATGATTTCCAAATTCGACAAGGACCGTGGACAGTGCAAGAGACATGCATTCTGGAATCAGTCCAATCCTTCCTGCTGTCAATTACATCATGCCAAATGAAGAAAATTTAACAATACTCTACAACTTTGTAGTTAATAGCTCAATTGCCACTAGCATTAAAACCAATTCGAAATCAAAGACTGAGGGACAGGTGAGGGGAAAGATGGAGTATGCGCATAGGAGGCAGGAAGATTTGAAAAAATATTTTATGGGGTGGCAGCACTATAGACATACCAATTCAGTGAATAACGATGTATTCTTTTTTTCATTAATAAAGTAACTACCACATTCTATAGACCTCTTTCATAATGATGACCAATTTAAATATTCCTTTATGTGCATCTTTATTAGAGTTTGTGCGTCTGTAATTCAAAACAATCTTGCTTTCCTAACGAGGCCAGAAAGGCTAATTAAGATGCACATGTAGCGTACCGAATCACACACTTCGAGTCTTTCAGTCAGAACTCTCCTTTATTGCCTGAGTTTAGTTTCTTATATACCCTAGGCCCGAATTGGGCGTTACATTTCGATAACTAAATATAGTGGTATTATTTCTACGTAAATGAAGGGCGCTACGGGAAAAGGAGCGTCTGGCAGGCCTTATCCGCGGATCTCCAATTGTTGAGGCGCAACATCAACCACCTGAAACTCGTATTTCTCGGGTTGGGCAAACGAGTTCGCCCAGTTGAAATGGGATATAACTTAACTTGAGATTGTCATGGTGTACATCAGTCTCTTTGCCGGCCTTCGCTCTGATTTTATAGTTGATCCCTAACCGTTTTATGATCTTATAAGGTCCCACCCACTTATTTCCGAACTTCCAGCCTTTAGGTCTTTTTAACATGACCGTTTTCCCTTCATGAAATGGCCGCCAGGTGTTTGTGTCTGGCTCGTTTTTTGGATGCGTTGGATAGGTGTTCTTTTGCTATTTGTCGAACGTCTCGGAAGACCGATCTAACCGAGTGCAGATAATCACTTCGTGTACAAGGGTTGGATAAGGGTATTCCAAGTTCTAACTCTACTGGAAGGCAAGGAGCACGGCCGAAGACAACTTCATAAGGGCTAACTCCTAACGAATCATGTCTGCTTGTGTTGTAAGCAAATGTAATGCTATCCAACCACAAATCCCAATCATCCTTTCGGCTAGAAACAAATGACGAAAGCATTCAAAGCATGCCTTGTAGTGTTCGGTTTTGCCGTTCCGTTTGGCCATCGCATTGCGGGTGGTATGCCGTCGTTCTCGTCTTAGTAATGCCAATGGCATTGCAAATTTCGTGCATCAAAACACTTTCAAAGTTACGCCCTTGATCCGAATGCAGTACAGCTGGTGGTCCGAAGCGAGAAAATATCCTACTTATTAGAATCGGCGCTACCGTGCTAGCTTTTTGGTCAGAAGTCGCAAATTGCCTCGCACAATCGACAACTACAGTATGTGCTTGTTGCCGAGACTAGTTTC
This sequence comes from Chrysogorgia sp. JL179-B06, assembly GCA_035772405.1. Taxonomy (NCBI): domain Eukaryota; kingdom Metazoa; phylum Cnidaria; class Anthozoa; order Scleralcyonacea; family Chrysogorgiidae; genus Chrysogorgia; species Chrysogorgia sp. JL179-B06. The sequence goes on from JAYKKM010000376.1 coordinate 197,545, forward strand.
TGGTAGTGGACCCATATAATCCATGTTCCAGAATGTGAAAGGTACTTTCACCTACGGAAATAGTACCCATAGGCGCTCGATTGTTGTTAACTGGCGAGTTGTTACGTGTACACATGAGACATTTCTTTACGTACGTTTCGACATCTTTACGAATTCCAGGCCAATACAATCTCTTTCTCGCCCTTTCCTCTGTGCGTGTTATTCCTAAGTGACCGGCAAAAGGACTATCGTGAACGGCATTTAAAATAGTTTCACGGAGAGCTGTTGGGACTATAATTACGTAATTGGGATAAGGTTGTCGATTACTAAGTGATCTCATGAGCAATCCATCTCGCACGAAGAGACGGTCGTAATATCTGTACCAAGTTTCAAGACTGGGATCGTCGGTGCTAGTTGTTCTTGGTTTTGGTATAGACCACGGTTTTTCATTTCAATAATTTTCGAAAGTTGTGGGTCATTTCGTTGCGCTTCTAGCAGATTAATCGTCGGATTGAGGGACACTGCACCGGATTCCGCTTCCGGTACAGTCGCGTTCGTTTTATGACTGGTAGAAGGATTGATGAGTGCGGGTGTTGCAGCAAGAGCTCCGGTCGAGTCAGTTTGGAGGGGTTTCGTACCTTCTAGTCTTATTATAACAGTTCGACCGCTTGATAGTTTAACGCGGATTACCGTACGTACTATGTCTTTGTGATCTTGAACGCTCCCTGTCGGCTGGTTTTCGCAAGATTTCCTTTCAGTCGCACTACATTGAACTGGGGCCTCAGAATTAGACGATTGAACGAGTCTGGATAACGTATCAGCGTTGTTATGCAAACTAGCGGCCCTATGTACAACGGAAAATTGGAATTCTTGTAGATCCATTATCCAACTTGTCCTATAATATTTAAATTGTCTCCAGCAATAGAGACGCACTGTTGTACTTTTGAATTGTCAAGAGATGTATTATCAAAGTCAATGATACATATGTACATTATGACTGTCCAGAAGAGCACGAACACGAACTCCATGCATCAATAAAACAATCAACAAATGGATGGGCAATTAATGTTAGAGTTAGTATCGCTACTTACAACGGGATGGTCACGTTTCCCACCGTCTGGACCATCCCTTAGAAGCCGTTTAAATGACCAGTTGCAGCTGTACTTCGGCAGTCTCGTGCCACATGTCCGGGTCGGTCACAGGAAAAACAGGTCGGCGTGCGCCTAGTTGGGGGTTGTTGGCGTCTTCCATGGCATTCACGTGCGAAATGTCCAACTTCGCCGCAATTAAAACAAGCGCCTGGAGATCGGCTACTGCCACGCTGTCCAAAGAATTGGGGTCGGTGATCAGGACGCTGCCTTCGGGATTGATTTCGTAGACTCTCAACCTTCGCTAATCGGTCTTCCAGAGATTGTTGCTTCTCAGCAATCCCAGCGTCCACAGTGGTAGTGTTTTGGGATTGGAAAGAGGTACTTGCGGCGCTGATTTGGGAAGGCGTAGCCTTCGACGGCACGGTATCGTTTGGTGAAGGAAAGCATTTCATCGAGAGTCGGGGTCGGATTGTGTTCCAAAAGTTTGAGTTTAATCGAATTTGGAATACTTCTCATGTACTGGCGCGCAAGCAAAACCTTCTTTGCGTCGGTCGGTAAAGTAGGATCGGCTTTGGCGAGCAGGTTTTCCAGTTCCCATTCGTAGATCGCTGGATCCTCTCCTGATCGCAGAGTACGACCTTCGAATTCCCGATAAAAGTTCTCTCTGTTGGTCGCGGGACACATGGATTCTGTTAATTCAGCCACAGCATCCGCGTATTTGGTACGCTGTTCCGCGGGAATAGCGTAAAAATGGCTGGCCACTCGCCCTCAAAGGAATGCTGGCAGTTTTAATATTTTGTCGTCACGTTCCTCGGTCGTTTTCCACCCGTTGGCGGTACAACACGCGTCGAATTCTCTCAGCCATGACACAAAGTCGCCATTGTCGAAACGTCCAGGCAAAATACAAGGACATCATTCTCTGTTGGTTGTTTTCACTCTTTTACCGCTGCCACCAGATTTGTATAGCGTACCGAATCACACACTTCGAGGCTTTCAGTCAGAACTCTCCTTTATTGCCTTAGTTTAGTTTCTTATATACCCTAGGCCCGAATTGGGCGTTACATGTCGATAACTAAATATAGTGGTATTATTTCTACGTAAAGGAAGGGCGTTATAATTAGGAAGGGCGCTACGGGAAAAGGACATGAAGCAGCTCAAGTACATGAAGCAGCTCAAGCACATGAAGCAGGTCAAGCAGGTCAAGAACATGAAGCAGGTCAAGCACATCAAGCAGGTCAAGCAGGTCAAGTACATGAAGCAGGTCAAGCACATCAAGCAGGTCAAGCACGTCAAGCACATCAAGCACATGATTACATGAAGCACATCAAGCACATCAAGCAGGTCAAGCACATCAAGCAGGTAAAGCACATCAAGCACGTCGAGCATATCAAGCAGGTCAAGCACATCAAGCAGGTCAAGCACATGAAGCAGGTCAAGCACATGAAGCAGGTCAAGCGCATGACGCACGTCAAGCACATGAAGCACGTCAAGCAGGTCAAGCACATGAAGCACGTCGAGCACATCAAGCAGGTCAAGCACATGAAGCAGGTCAAGCACATGAAGCAGGTCGAGCACATCAAGCACGTCAAACAAGTCAAGCACGTCGAGCACATCAAGCAGGTCAAGCACATCAAGCACATGAAGCACATCAAGCAGGTTAAGCACATGAAGCAGGCCAAGCACATGAAGCAGGTTCAAGCACGTCAAGCACATGAAGCAGGTCAAGCACATCCACTGAACAAATACGCTTGTATTTCAGTGCAAATACAAGCGTCTGCATGCAGACTACTTGTATACCCTGCCTCCTCCGCAGGCTCTTCTTAATCGGGAGTGGGCAGGCGGGGCGGCGCAGGCTAGCAATAGAGTGCCAGCAATGGTTGATGGGAAGGCGATGAAAGCAATGGTTGATGGGAAGGCGATAAATGAAAAATTTAGAGCCTGCGAAATCGTGTATCGAAACTCTGCAAATTTGATCGAAACATTGCAAATTGGCTTTGGAAATGGCGAAGACGCGAAGTCGCTTGACAAACTTGCAGCTAGAGATGGGAATTACGCCGATGCCATATTGGTCAATATAAATAGCTTTTTGTAGGTGAAAACCGCGTGTGATTATCGTATTCGAGTATTAAATAACAGTACGAGTGTTGTGACATACCGCCGAGTTATAACGGCATATATTGTATTTGATAATCGATATATACACTGTAAAGGTGGAAATCATTCAAACTCAGGTACGTCGGTATAGTAATAATAGCACATATAGCAATATAATATAATACATAAATATATCAGTCATCACCCACCCTTGTTTACAGCTTTTTATGAGAACGTTACGCCTCCATAGTTATGCAATTTAAACTCTATTTTGTCAGTGTTTGACCTGGAATAATTTACTATATCCTACATATTTCCTCTACAAAGCGTATTAATATTCATATAAAGCAAAAGCGTACCGGTATTTTGGCAATAGCGCGTATTATGTTCACGTGAATAATTTAAAAAGTGTCATCGAACTATATTTTACCTTTAAATCTTTAATTTAAACGTCATCTTCAAGTATTTATATTGTCAGACCAATATTGCATCGGCGCAATTCCTGTCTCTAGCTGCAAAGTCCCATTCGCTGATCTCTATATAGAGATTAGTGGCCATTACAGAGAACTCCATTTTGGATACAAGATTTCCCAGTCGCTTCTCCCTTTCCCGTCGTTCCTCGCGCGCCAGCTCTCGTAACTAGTACGTGAGCGACTAGGGACGAGGCAGTTGTATCTGTGTAAACCATTCCGCACTAGTTATATATAGTGTTTTCACCATTATTTTTTATTGTAGCTTAATTGTCCTAGCTATTAAATATTTTCCATCATGGACTTCGCAGTAGATACATGTACGCCCAAACGTACCTATTTTTTATTACGAGTCAGGTGACGCAAAAGTCTTCTGTACATTAAACAATGCAAACAAGATAATTATTAAGTCCCTAGCTAATCTTCGGTTTATTTAAACCTAAACTAAGCTGAATAGTTTAATTAAGTATGATTAAGTATGTTTTATTGCTGGAAATTACAGGTTTTTTTTTGTTCATTTCTCTTGAAATTATGGTAGAGACCAGAGTCAGCTTAACATTACAAACAATTTAACGATTGCGGTTTGCGTTGTATAATATGCACAGGTTTCGTGTCTGCGTTTTCTTAAAGTGCAAATGAATCGAAAATTAAGTTTATCTTATTGGGAAAAAACTCTTAAAACAATGAGGAATAACAACTTAGCTATATTTCACTCAGTTCTTGAGATATTTATCAATTATTGAATGAGGTTAGCATGATAAGAAGAATTATCAAGGCCGAAGTTTGTGTTATCTGCCAAAGCCGAAGGCTGAGGCGGATAATACAAACTGAGGCCTTGATAATTCTTCTTATCATGCGAAAACCGAATTCAATAATTGTTTTATTATTTATTTAAAAGATTAACTTTATCAACTATTTAACAACTACATCGTTGGAAAAACGTCATAGCGTGCAATAATAGTTTTTCATATTGCACCAGGTGACGTCAATCGTGCAATAATCTTTTGTCATATTGCACCATTGATGTCACAACTCCATATTTGGTAGGGCAATGAGTTGATATGACGATTTCACCGTTGGCTGTTAGCCAATCAGCGATCACGAATTCTTTTAAATAAATAATAATTATACTTATGTGATATTTAAATGAGCTGATCTATGACGTAGCAAGTTGTACACAACATTAGAAAATCATGTATATTTTTCCAATATTATTAAAATAAATCACTCACAACTTTGTAATTGCTACAGCTCATGAAACAAAACATTAAAGACAAGCTTCAAGTGATTTCGTTCAATAATCTGATGATCTGATATACAGGATTTTCCAATGTTGTGCACAACTTGCTACGTCATAGATTATCTCATTTGAATATCACCTAAGTCTAAATATCTCAAGAAGTAAGTTAAATATGGAAAAGCTGTAAATTGTTATTCCTCATTCTTTTAAGAGTTCTTTCAAATAAGACAAACTTAATTTTCGATTCATTGGCACTTTAATAATAATATTTAGAGCATACTACAAAGTCTCGATGCTCTTACATTACACGTACTTATTATACAACTGTATTGAAAAGTGTCCAAATATAACGCTAAAAACGAGTACAAAAATATACAGCGATATTCGGACAGTTAGTTATTTGGATAGTTGGTTATTTGTATAGTAGAAAACCGGTTTGACAGATCGGCTGACGTGTGCACTGTTTAATTTACCAGCAAACGTAGTTTTTAGTGAAAGAATGGATGACATTTTGGCAACATTTGAAGGCGACAATAAAATTGACTGGCGGCTTTCAAACACTTTTGTTATGCTAAGATTTCAAACCGATCCATTATTCATTTTGAAATATTGAAAATAAAACTGTTGACAAGATAATTCTCAAACTGGTTTGACAAGTTTATTTTGTTTGCCAATCAAATTTGTTGCACGGGCGACTACTTCATGTATGCGTATTATTTTGTCCTGCTGCAAGTCACGCCGCTTATGTTGATCAAAGCAGTTGTATAATAAATCTAATTAGATGTTTTGGTATGTAGTATCGCTGTATATTTTTACTCGTTGTTTGTATTTTGACTCGCGCTGCGGGCTCGTCAAAATACGGCACAACTCGTAAAAATATACCGCGATACTACATATACCAAAACATCTAATAAGATATATAAATATTAATATATATAATGGTAAACTATAGTAATTATCAGTAGTCATATATGTATAAAATATTATAACAAGACTAGTGAATAATAATAATTAAAAAGATGTCTTAACAGCTGATTTAAAAATAGTAATGTTATCTATAAACTTTGTATGGTGCGGCAAAGAGTTCAAATTTTAAAGTTTCAATTTTTCGATTTCCAATTTTTCAATTCAAAATTTTCAACCAACAAACGGTTAAATGTCCATGTTAATTTGCGGCCAATTAATTAGGATTTTTACCATTTTTAATTATATTTACAAAATGAAAAGGTTTTTCTAATTAGGATTTTTACCATTTTTAATTATTTACAAATTGAAAGGGTTTTTCTTACGATGACATAACTTATGACTGTAACTAAACATGTACGCGTTGCGTACCTACTTTTTCCAAACCGAGATCTGGTCAGCTCTATATAGATCGGGAAAATGGAGTGCAGGACACGAGCTAAAACACAGGAAACACAAGAATAGTGTGCTGCCGATCCCTAAGGGGAGGCAGCAATTATTGCAGACAAATAACTAGTTTCCTACGGTATAGCAGGAAAGTGTATTCATTACGTTATATAAAGACTGCATGGCTACATATGGTTTACCAGCATTTCGTCCAAATTTTCTTGGATTACCTCGGCTAAAATCAACATTTATTGTTTTAGTTGGATTAACTATATGTATTATGGGCCAGGATTTTCTTCAACATCGTTTGCCATTCTCAACAACAGTTACCTTCAGAAGAGAGGGAGGGAACCTCTGTCTAGCAGGGTAAACAACAGTGGAACACACACATTGTACCATGACTTTCAGTGAACCACAGTGGTACTTGATTCCAACTTTTATATTGTTCTGTCAACTTTTTAATGTTGGCATGAGATATAAAATGCACTTGGATAAAATAACATCATCATTATTATCATTACAATTATTCTCAACTCAAATAACATCAACACACGAGATATATAAAACAAGACAATAAAACAAGAAGCACAAACTCGCTAACAATATTTAAAAATAGGTACGCAATGCGTACATGTGACTACCGCTATTGGGATAGACCATGTAGACTTAAGAAGCAATGCATGAAAAGCATAAAGAAATTGATAGTTATAATAAATCATTTTATAAATGTGTTGCTAATTTGAACATGGCACATACTATATACATACATTTTTATATGGTTGTTTCCAAAATATTAAACATCCCAAGTGTTTGGATCACAGTATCCTGCACGGAAAACCATTTGATATTTATTTTATAAAATAACAACCGAGAAATAACGAATTTTATCCAAAAATAATATGATGAGAATACAAATTCTCCCAAGAATTATCAACTAGCGGGAAAGCTGAAATTTGTTTTGCCGACAAATCCGATATGGATAAAAAAAACTCGACTTTGAATATCAGAAATACTGACTAGTTTTAGGAAAACTGGAATCAGCCGTCTCAGGGTTTGGCTTGTTGTTTCAAAGCGAACAGACAGATATATTGTGGGCAGCAACTGTCACTCTGGAAAGGTCTTCGCTGTCTTTTTCACAATTTCACTGGAAGAATTTGGATTTTAAGTCGAGAGCTGTTGGGTATTTTACTTCGTATAGATAAAGATTGTTCTTTTCCCAGTGAGTTCATCCGGCAAGAAAATAGAAGGTATTCGCGAGTTTGTTGCTTTCAAGACATGCCCTTTTCAAACCTTGTTGTTTTATTTAAGTTCGCTATTGAACACAAAATGGATCAGACGATCAGTTTTCTTGGTGATAGTTTTCTCACAATACAAAAACTATATTCTGTTGTTTTTTGAGAGTTTTGTTTTAACTTATAACGATAAACGGAACGAGGTGGAAAACGCCACTTAAAATTGCTGTAAATTCCCGTGCAGGATACTCTCATCCTGCACGGGTATTGACCAATCAAATTGCTTGTTGTGTACATGTTATTTTATAAAGCATGATCATAAACATGCCCCCAAATTTCATTTGAAGTGAACTTGTAAAGTTCACATGTAAATAAAACATCTGAGGCTGGTTATACAAAGCCTGGATAGTTTATCCGGTGGATAAGCCCTGGGCGGATCTAGGATTTTCCTTACCTACATCAAAAATGTTTTGATGTAAAGTATAATAAGTTGTACAGAAACAAGAAATTTGGCTGTTTCGGAGTATATCAAAACGCACCAGGCATGCCTAGAAACACTAAGTAATGGTGATTCTGACATGGACAGCCAGCCATCAACAGTAGAAACAGGTAAAAAATATATATTAGAAAATATTATCCCTTGGAAAATAATATCCCTTGGAAAATATTTGAATTTTGGGTAAACTGCATTTCCTGAATTTTGAGTGCACTTTTGAGCAAAATATAATGGTCTTAAATTAAAATTTTTAAACGGGTATCTCATATATAATGAAGCAGTAAATTAGTTATATTTCCATAAGACACGTACATGTAGATAACATTCATATATTTTCTCCTTACAATTAAATTTGTAATTCAACAGTTCAACAGAATTTACATCTTCAAGAGAAGAAATTCATAATCTGTGCAGTGAATTATGAATTTGAAGTTTACTGTCACCATCTGTGTAGCACACTAAAGATTAGTTCGACCTTTTCGCTAAACCCTGCTAACTGTATAAATCATTCGACAAAATGAACTTTATTCAGAAAAAACGGTAACAGATAGTGACTTATAGCGATATTTACAGGCCGAATAAGTGACATAATGACCATCCCTTCTTGTCCCGAAATACAACCACTACAACGCATGCGCAGAACACCGTCACAGTGTCTCTACCCCTATCCCCTAAGTAAATGTCAACAATAAATGAAAATCCAAATCACTCCCCGCCAGTCTTGAATACATACCAATGAAAAACTATAAATTTTGGATTTTCAGCCTGAATCTCTAACCTTCAAGTCCGTTTTCGAGTTCATCCTTCGTTGCAATCAAACACAGTTTGTAGATGGGTCTCTTGTACAAGTTTCCATCGCTGTCTCGAATAGTAACGCTCCGCACCCGGTTGTCTTGACTTGGACGAACTTCGTGAACGATCGCCTTTTTCCACAATCCCCTAGGCAGAGTTCCACCTTTTAATGCAGGTTGAAGATTGATAACAAAGTCTCCTACTTTAAGGTTTTCTCTTATCCTAAACCATTTATTTGGGAGCAACAACTGAGACGGAAAGTGATGCATCCAAATGTCCCAAAACTTTGATACTTGTTTCTCTGCAACCTTCAACATGTCCCGATGATTAATTTTCTCGTCACTTGATGGCTGAGCGACAAGAACTTGTCCATAAGGATGTAGCAAGTTGTTTCCCGAAATGCAGTTATAATCCTCAGGATTACCATCTGGAAAAAGAGACCGACTGTTGATAAGATATGTGACCTCCGAAAGAACAGTTGCCCACTGTTCATAGGTAAGCTGGCTGTGAGTGTAGTTAATAACAGACGCATCTAAAGCTTTCCTGACCGATTTTATCAAGGACTCGATTACTCAATTCATATGAGACGCTGTGGAACGTTGTATTTCCACTCAAACTTGATACCGTCTTTGATAAGTTCCTTGATTAAATTCTGATCCCACTCTTCTATCCACTTTCTGATTGGTTCCTCCGCCCCAACGAAAGCTCCGCCACAATCTGAAAATACGAGAGATGGATGAACTGCGCGACAGGTTACAAACCGTCTCCACGCTCGTAGGAACGAGGAGGTGTCTTGAGCTAAACATAATTCGAGATGAACACAGCGGGTGGACGTATAAGTGATGATCAACACCGATCCATCCACTGACGTATTTCTTGACAATTTAACTTTAAGATGTGCGAAAAAGTCCATTGCCACCGAAATAAACGGGGCTAACCTTGACTGGACACGAAACGATGGAAGTGCTCCCATTCTTTGTTGTAATAGCTTTCTCCTTCTTAATCTACAAAAGAGACAGCGAGCAGCAACGGACTTCAGTAATTTTCTTCCTCCGATTACTAAAATCTCTTCTTGGCGAAGATTTGCAATAACGACTCGGTAACCCTGATGTCTGAATTTACAATGATGTTCTGCCATAAGACGAACAAGCAGATGTTGTCCAGGAAGGATAATCGGGCGTTTTATCTCGTCGGGTAGAGTGGATTTATCTAGCCGTCCGACGCTTCGAACAACATCAGCATCATCGATACAAACATCAAGTTTGAAATATATAACTGCCGAATTTTCTCTAAGTTTTTCTTGAAATGTGCTTGGTAGAGTTTGATAACAGCCTCTTTCGCTAATCTGAGCTCTTCCAATGCATCGACGAGACTGTTCTCAGAGAACGAAAAAGTATTTTGTCGTAGAATGACCTTACTCATTGCGATAGTTTCAAGCAATCCCCTCCTTGATGCAAAGACGTTGGTTAATCGTGAGCCAAAGTCCTGCCCTTCAGCTGTTTCAGTTTGGACCACGAGCCCCCCTTTCGTTCTGCGATAATTCTTTACCTTGGGTTTTGGCTTTTCTAACAATACGCCGTCGGGTTCAAGACTGTCGTCGTTTTCAATTCGGGCCAAGAATTTTCTGGTAGCTTAAGGAAATCGGGACCTTTTGGTGCCACATTTTCAGAGCTTCAACGGATATTGGTTTTGTCAAAATGTCCGCTGGGTTGAGCTTGCTTGGGACGTACCTTAGTTCCTCTTTCACGTCGTTGTGCGAATCTTGAAATTCTTGAATCCTCGTTGCTATAAATGGGATGAACCGGGAAGACTGTGATTTTAGCCAGTTAATAACCACTTTGCTGTCAATCCAGAATCTTTTGAATTCGAAACTGTATCCGAGGGCAATAATAACTTCCTCTACCAGCCTACTCATAGCAATTGCTTCCATTAATTCCATTTTCGGTGTTGACATCTGCGAGTTTGTTCATTTCTTCTACGTTCTGTCGCCAAACGTTACTAAACTCCTCGGGCAAAACGTCATCTCATTTGAATCCAGATTCCCAAATAGCTTGTAGATCCATGCGATATTTCATCGTAACAGGTAATAGATAGCCAAGAGGATCCCATAGTTTCATCACCAATCCCAAGACATGTCTTTTCGTAAATTCTGTATCGGGGAGAGCAAGCATCTTTGGTTTTTCCTTGATCATGTCTTGCTCTTTGTCCCACAAGTGATCGAGAAAATCCACCTCTCTTTCTTCCGGATTCTTATCCACGGCTGCATGATTGGAATTCCAAACTTTGATAACGAATTTCCCGGATGCTAAGATGTTGTCGACCTCCGCGATACTGGTCTGTTCCGCCTTAACTTGATCTGAGACGGACTTTCCAATATTATCAACATATGAATTCTTCTTCAAGACACTTGCACCAACCGGCAGTTCATCTTCATGAACATCTGCGAGCATGCGAATAGCAAACATAGCGATATCAGGACTACAAGTATCCCCAAAGACCACACGTTTCCATTGAAACACATACGGTCGTGAGGACGTTTCCTTTCCAAATCTCTAAAGAAACCGATGAAACTTTTGATCCTCCTCTGCCATCTCAATTTGGTTGAACAATTTGGAAATGTCCCCGGTTACTGCAATACGTTCCTCTCTCCAAGATATCAAGCATCGAAATAATGAATTCGTGAATTTTGGTCCATGAAAAGGTGACGCCGTGTCAAACACCACCCTGAGCATAGTAGATGTCTTGTCTGGTCTTTCAACGATCTTATGATTAAGGTACCAAGCCTTTTCTTCCTTTGCATATGAGGCTTCTTTCGGATCCAAAATTCGGACTACTCCAAGTTCTAAAAGGCTTTCGATTTATTGGTTATACTCAGCTAATTTTCCATTTTTAATCAGTTGCTTCTCCCGTTTCTCCATCTGGGCAAACGCTCGTTTCCATGGCATTTGGGCATGAACTCGTCCTTCGTTGTTGATAGTTGTCGTAGCTTTCACATGCTTTGTGAATCTGGCTTCAGAGATCTCTGTGTCCGAGCAGGTACAGAGTCTAGTTGGTTTCACACCAAGAACATCACCATGAAAAATGTCCCTCAACCTTTGATCTTCTGCCTTGCTGATAAAATTTACTCTAGCCATCTCGGTAAACCGGGGTTTAGGGGCTTCTACAATACCACCAAAGAGGTAACAGCCAAGTTTGGTAAAGGCAATTGATGGGTGACTGTCTGGATCTGATAGGATCTTGCACCACGTTCAATGATTGTGCGTAAGGTGCATAATTTCTTACCTATTAAGAGATCCACTGGCCCTCCATATGAAGAAATTTGATCACCAAATGACTTCAGGTATTCGTACTCATCAAACACCGATGCTGATATGGGGCTACCATCAAAGCATGGCTTTTCTATAGACGATGCTACGATCTTGTATGAAACCCCAGTTGATTTGAGGGGTTTGATTTCTAAACTGAAATCCTTTGAAAATTCCTCATGTACATTTCCTCCTGCGGTTCCAAACCTGAGTTTACTAAGATGACTTACCAAATCCTTGCGCACTAACGTGGTATCACTTCCCATATCAAGGAAGCAATTTGCCTGAATCCAAACACCGTCCGCTGATTTAACCCCGACAGTAACAAGAGGGGAATAATCTACTTTATTTTGTATATTTTTACTACCCTGGTAGAAATCCTGACCACGATCCTATTAGGAACCTAATAGGATCCTAAACCAAAGAAAGATCCTATGGGATCCTGTACAAGATCCTACAGGATCCTATAGGATCTTGTACAAGATCCTACAGGATCCTGTAGGATCGTATTAGGATCCTGTAGGATCTTGTACAGGATCCTATAGGATCTTGCTTAGGATCCTACCAGGATCCTGCAGCATCATGTAGGATCTTGTGCAAGATCTTACAGGATCCTATAGGATACTAAGCAGGATCCTGTACAAGATTCTATTAGGATTCTGTAGGATCTAATGTACACTACCAAGATCCTACAGGATCCTGCTTAGGATCCTATTAAGAAACTAAAGGATCCTATAGGATATTGTGCAAGATCTACATGATCCTTCAGGATCATGTAGGTTCCTATGCAGGATCCTGTAGGAAAGTTGTACAATTTAGGATCCTGAAACGGCCTAGGAATTTTCTACTGGAAGCGTAAATACACAAAATAATATGGAAGGCAGATGATTGTACTAAAATATTTTATTTCTCAGTATCAGGTACGTTTTCTGTGCTTGTTTTTCTCTTCCAAGCCTTTAGTCTGTCCAAACATTTTTCATTTTTCATTCCAGCACTTTTCAAAGGCCTTCTCACCATATTTACTTGCAATACATCCGGCTATGAAGTACAAAATAAGAGTCATTAGATTTGGTACAAGAAAATAATCTTGGCAATACAGTATTGATTATATACACATATTTATAGATACAGATGTATACAAACTTACTCTTGTTACTAGTGTGCAACTGTACATGCATATGAAGCCTGAAAACTCATACATAACAATTAGCATGTAAGTAATTGCTACAACATTAAAAACTTACTCTTAGTTCCTACGCTTCGAACAAAGGTACAACCTATCAAAACCGTGTCATCTTTTGTTATAAGCATGAGAACTGAGAACACTGATTGGTCAATTTTAATATATAACAAATATGTAGACTTTTGTAATAATGGCCTTGGTTATTCAATCTGTGCAGTAACCATCAATAATAATGGTAAACATATATATAAAATAAAAACTTAAACCCTACAAGAACAGTTTGTTATTTATCAGACTATAGTACATCTTACTTCTATGTTTTGCCATAAATGTTATATTTCTGGATCATCTTAGACAGCTTTTGACTATTTGAAGAATTGTTTTGACACTGGTTGGCATCTGTTCAATACTTGGATCTACCTTAAAAATTGAAATGAGAAACATTTGTCATGCAATGTTGATGCCGTGTGCATATACGTGTTTATACATGCAAATGTGGTTTATACACAGCATTACATTCTCACAATTTATTTCATGGCACTGCACTTTTCAAGTCACCAACTTAATGTCATTAGTGCACTCCCAGAATTATAACTACTAAAACATTATGATACATACATGTCATACAACTGTACAGTACATGTATATATATATATATATATATATATATATAATTAATTCTGAATCCCAGTTAGGGATCGAACATTGTAACATTCTGATTGACGGTGAGATGCTCTAACCATTGAGCTACCTGTATATACCGAGACAAGATGGAAAGGGTTTTAACCAGCCATCTTTTGATGGCCATCGTTGATTTTGTCCACTTCAAAAATACAGCTTTTGGATGGCTGTTTATTGTGTGGATGGCTTTTAGACAGCTCGTTAATTTTAGGACAACTATTAAGTTAAGCGTACCTTTCATATTCTAATATTTTATTGTAGTTGGTGGCCTCAATGCAGTCAATTGGTGAAACAACATGAATACCCGTAATATCGTAAATGCTCGATTGATAATTATTGTGAGTGCACTTAAACATTAGCAGGTACTGTACCCCCTCAAGGAATTTGTGAAGTGGGTGTACACTCTACATCCATTTAGGGTATAGTACATGTATGTATATGCTCTTTAACAAGCATGATAACAAATTATTAGTGGATAAACTCAAACTTACCAAAATAAGCTCAATAATATTTTCAAGTCAAGCTCAAATCCTCAGAAAATGAACAGTGTGTATAGCAATCAAACCAGTACATCATTGTATTACCTTTGCTCTCCATAAGAGTCTTGATATTAGAGCATGTCATGCACAAGCAATCAGAAGGTTACAGGTTCAAGCCCTGTCTGGGACATTTTCTCAGGATTTGAGCTTAATAATAATTCATGTATCATCTGAGCTGATTTACATGGCACTTAATTCCATGAAAAATGAAAAATAACCGGCATGCAATATCACAATCACATGAAGAAATATCTTGAATAATGCCAAATGTTTGAAGTTAAATTATAAATAAAAATTATGATAACAACACTTCTAAAACCCAACCAACATCACATGCATATAAATATAATGCCATACAGTAAATATTTATTTATACTCTATGAACTTGTGATTTTCAGCAACTGCCAGGATTTAAACCCTTAGAAATTATCTTTTGTTAATTCTTATTCATACTATACAGAGTGTCCCAAAAAAAAGGCTACCTTTTCAAATTCAAATGAGCGTGTTAATTCAAACAACCTATTGTGTTTAATATCCCATGTGTATAAAACTGTGTGTTTTTACGCATTCATAGTTCAAAAGCGATAATGAATTTCAAAGAACTACAATAGGTTGCTTGAATTAACATGCTAATTTGAATTTGAAAAGGTAGCCTTTTTTTTGGGACACCCTGTATTACTTTAGTAGAAATTGACAGGTGACTATAGAGTTTCTCGTGCCGTGATTGGTCGAGATGGACGACCTATTTTGTGATAGTCACCTCGCGCGAGGTGACTATAACATTTTCAGCGATTTAAAAATGGCGGCTTCTCGATTTATCGATATTACGTACGAAAAAGCGAATGAAACTAAAGAAAATGTTATTCAAAAACAAACTAAAGAAACAACTAAATATAGAGTTAAACGTTTTCGAGGTAAGATATAAGAATTTTTCTAATTTCATAGCTATAAACTCTTGATGGTGGTGTCGATGGCAATCGGCGACACGATCAAAACAACAAGTAATTTTGTGAAAAAATCTTTATTTAACAGAATACTTTGAATAACAAACATTTAAGACAACATTTAAAAGCTTATTAGCATGGTTGTCGAAGATATAAACAAATGCTTTTCAATATTTTACGTTTCTGCCCGAAAAAAGACGGCAGACTGTTTTAACAAAAAACAAGTCAGTTGTTGTCAGTCCGAGCTGCAGTCTTGACCGTTATCCTCCGCACAACAAACACATGTCAATCTGTGACAGTATTACTTATTCAATGAGGCTAATAAAACACTAAGTTTTAGTTCCTACCTCAAGCAGCTCCGTCAGTGAAGCAAAAATAGCGGTGATACGGTTCAGAAAAAACATTGACAGCCGTGAAACTATCCAAAAATTGTACGAGACAGAATGCTGATATATACACAGAATTATCCCCGAGTTTTACTCGGAAATCGGCCAAGAAACACCAATTTAACCAAATCTGCTGAAAAAATCATTGCTTCACCTGGTAAAATTGCTGATTGACAAGGGAACTTTGAGCTGGACAAAAGTGAAGCCGGTTTTGTACTAACATTAACAAGCAAAAACAAGTTCCGTCTGCATCTTTCAACAGTTGCTCGTTTATGTTAACTCAATCTTTAACTCAGTCTTACACTCTGTAGTTCTCCTTGATCTGACAGCAAAATCGCTTTTTCTTAAGCACATTTTGGCCTTCGTTTTAATATTCTGTTGAATGTTGATTACGTAAAATCATGTGATCTCACGATGCGCGACTTCCGGAAATAACAAATAAAATAATTAAAACATTTCCCCTTGCTTTCTCTAAGTTTTCTCTCTCTGATAGTCACCTGTGAATTTCTACTAAAACAATTAGTCACCGAAGTCTCGGTGATTATCGGTGATATTTACCTCGCCGCTTCGCGGCTCGGTAAATATTCACCGATAATCACCTCGACTTCGGTGACTAATTGTTATATAATCATTATAATATCATAAACAAATGAAAGGTTATGTAAACGGTTAGAAAAGGATTGGCTTTCTCCATCATTCAAATTATTTTGATTAGACACTTTTCCATTGAAAAATAACTCTTCCCATACAATGCAATCCTCTATTAGACAAGTTTTTGATAAGATAAGTTCAGTGCAACTATTTGAACTACACACATGTATCAGAGTCAGACCACAGTTATGTCAGACTTACCTTCGAACTTTGCTGAAAGCCTGAAATCGCATCACTGCCGTATTTACTCCCGCAGCTACTATTTTGTTAGCCTGTGCCCCAGACCAAGCGTGTGTGGTCTGGGGCACAGGCTACTATTTTGTAACATCGATGAATAATTGATGATCAGCCATTTCTTTAGAATTGGCAACACAAAGCAATTTACCAAACAAAGAATCCAAGAAAATGAAGAAACAAATCATTGCTTCAGCGCCAACCTAGCCTGCGAAAGCAGCCGCGTACTTTGTGCTCGTACCTCCCGCGACTCGACTGGGAAAATTCCATACTTATGACGTCAATATGCCCTGAATTGGGACCAACCTCGTACCCAGGGTCTTCTCAGTGCCCGGAGCGAGGGAAGAGAAGACCCTGGTAAAGGCTGGTCACGTGACTCCAAGGATATTGGATTATTTTGTAACCTGGCTTATTCTCGCTAATATCATCCGGGGGGCCGGATCGCTGTGCAGACAACCACAAACTTCTATAATTGTAAGTATAAACAGTATATGGATAATTTAAAAATATTACAATGTATTGGAAAGACAGTACGGACTGCAGACAGAAGTTGAAAGATGGTGGATTACTTCGAAAAATGCGTTGATTTACGGACATTTGTTGCTGTCATAAGATAAACATTAGGGACTTTAAGATCTACGACGGCAACCTAGGACGGGGACGTCGTTCAAACAAAAGAATCTTCATGCGAAACAATAAGAATGAATAATTTTTATTCCCAAGAGTAATTTCAACGCCGTTCTCGTTCTGTTTACAACGCCACTAAGAGCATTTTCACATCTTTAGGACGACGGTAACTCGCGGAGAGATGAGAGATGTGTCTTAAGACTGACTTAAACACAGACACTATAATCGTTTTAGGAATATTGAAGCGTTTTGGAGATCATAAAACAAGCTTGGAGTGTCAAATACGCTAGTCAATCGACCGTGGTTTCATTCAAATGCTAAAATTTGTATTGCTTTTACTGCCGTCGCCGTCCTAGGTTGCCGTCGTAGATCTTAAAGTCCCTATGATCAACGCCAGAACAGTTCGAATTTACAATTTTAATACAGTCAGACTATGACTATTATTTTAAATACTAATCATGTTCATAATACTAATACTAATCATGTACATAATCATCTTATGACAGCAACAAATGTCCAGTAAATCAACGTATTTTTCGAAGTAATCCACCATCTTTCAAGGATTTCAACTTGTCTGCAGTCCGTACTGTCTTTCCAATAAATTGTAATCTTTTTAAATTATCCATATACTGTTTATACTTTCAATTATAGAAGTTTGTGGTATGTTTTCACAGCGATCCGGCCCCCCGGATGATATAAGCGAGAATAAGCCAGGTTACAAAATAATCCAATATCCTTGGAGTCACGTGACCAGCCTTTACCAGGGTCTTCTCTTCCCTCGCTCCACTCCCCTCCTATCCCGGGCGCTTCCTCCCCGGGCACTGAGAAGACCCTTGGTACGAGGTTGAATTGGGGCATCGATTCTGATTGGCTACTTCATTATTATGCGCATAAATTAAATACGGCTTTCGAAATTCACTTACTGTGTTTTGAAATTCAATATGTCTTCGGATGTTCAAATTCAAAAGCTAATTTGCATGATATGTTCAAATGATACGATAGAAGGGAAAAGGTACATTTTAATAATCTACCGAACTACATGAGGAATGCCTTCTCGAAGCAATTTTATAGTGATGTCATGTGCAAGTCATGCTTAAAACTTTTGGAAAAGAGAAACCGTATATCATCCAACTTGCAGGAATTAGATACGAAAATGCAAGGATATTTGTCCAAAAAAAGAGGAAACGATACTGAGCTTGCATATCCCTCAAAGTTTATTGCATTCGATGATCCTGTATTCCAAAGCACTCCGATTAAAGTTGTACCTTCTACCCGTGATCGAGCCCGTGATTGCACCACATCGTATTCAAAACCTTTAGTTAAGGACGAGTTAGGTGTAAAGGTGAGAATTCCTTTAAATTTTTTTCCACAAAATATTCGAAAATTTGTATATTGACTTTATATATATGTTCTCTATTTCATCATGCCCATTCCCTTTTGATTTACTTACATGTTGCTGTGTTCAAGGATGTGGTAAACGTCAGAGTTCTCCAACAAGTATGTCTGATAAGTATTTTTTATAGGTTATAGTTTCATGGCCATCTCAGACTAGGCAACGTAAACTTCAACCTGACCTAGAACCCTTAGGCCGAGCACTCCTCCGGGGAACATGGAAAGAAATTGCTTCAGCATCATTCCGCATGAAGCAAATTCGGACAGAACTTATTAAATGTCTGTTGAAACAACTGTCACGAGAATGCTGCAATATTGTCTCATCTAAAGAAACATCATTGTTAAGGAGATCTAGTGCAAATGACATCCGTAGGCTGTCACTTAGTAGCATTTGCCTGGAACTGAAGGACCGCACTCCACTATTATATTCAATTTTGATGACTATAGCCACTCCTAACAGCCAGAATAAAAATACTGTAGAATGGTTACCAAGTGTTGCTGTTGCAGTGGCTATTATTTTAAAATAAAGATGTCGGATGATGAATAATGTACAACTGTTACTGATGATTATAATAAAGTACTGTGGATTTCAGGTTTGTTTTATCTACTGTATTTGTGTTAATTAATAGGCATTGAAACAAACCAAATTCTGGAATTATCTATTTTATGATTCTAGAAAATATACATGTTAACCCTCCAATTTGTCTGGATTTACTCTGAATCTAAATACATACACCCCCTCCCCCAACACACATACATATACACACTCACTTAAAGAGGCCAAATTTACAAAAAGAAGAATTATGAATAATCAACAGTCTAATTTGTTGTATCATAACAGTAAAATATAAGTATTCCTTTTAAATCAAACAGGTACAATGCATATTTGCCAAATTAATAGTAGTATAAATACTTCTCTTTTCTTGGTTTCTTGAGGCTTTGTGTGGCTTTTTCTCAACCATGAAGATTGGCGTATCTGCATCATATTTCAATAAGAAATGTGACGATTTTGGATGTATCTTGAAATGAAATGAAAAGCTTTGTAAAGATAAGGAATCTGATGAGAAGACACTTGGTCGTTTACAAGGTGATGCTAATTGTAGCAAGAAAATAATGCCAGAGCAGGTACATGTAGCTGATCGTAATTCAAGTACACCCATATCATGTGGACATACCGGTACTCCATCACAAATGAGTGAAGCGACAAACCAAACAGCATGTGGTCTTGATAATCCTACTCCTGTCAATGGAATAAATCATAGTTCCGGACAACAAATAGATGCATTGTCACCTGGCTGCAAGTATGTGATAGACAATTATGACATGTTTCAAAAGGTTAGGTCAATGACAGAGGATAACCAGAATAAAGATATTCACTGGGTCAATCATAATAGAGTAGTAAATAGGGTTTCTGGCAACCATCTTCAAGATGACACACCTATAGCGGTGCAATTAAATGAAACATGCAATTAAAGACTAATAATTGATGACTGTCATCTTTTAAAGGAATGTCTTGGGATTATTTTTGAAGACGAAAACTCCACAGATGGTATTTCAAAGGTCCTTAAACAACTACATGGGTATATACCAAAAACAACATCAGAAGCTGTGGTGGTGGGTGATCAATTGACAGTA
This sequence comes from Chrysogorgia sp. JL179-B06, assembly GCA_035772405.1. Taxonomy (NCBI): domain Eukaryota; kingdom Metazoa; phylum Cnidaria; class Anthozoa; order Scleralcyonacea; family Chrysogorgiidae; genus Chrysogorgia; species Chrysogorgia sp. JL179-B06. The sequence goes on from JAYKKM010000376.1 coordinate 217,866, forward strand.
GAAAGGGTAGTAAACTGCCTACTCTCAATATCAAATGGGTTTACTTCTGAGGAAAGATTGGAAGGAATACATTGTGAGATAGCAGACTGGCATACAGAGCTTAAATTGCTCTCTGTGAGTACAGTTATTTCCCATGAAAATTGTGTAAATATTGTGATGTAGAAAATAAATAATTTGATGTTATGATGTGATATTAATCATTAATCAACCCACTATTTACGTATACTTTCAGTTGATCTTCACAAGGTTGTATTCGACAAATGCAGCTGATGAAAAATGCACCCTATTCGCTGACAGAAATTTAATAAATAGAAGAAATGTTTCCAGTGATACCAGTCATACATATGCCCAAAACAAGCAAATGTTTCTATTAGCTCTGAAAGCTAGAATAATTGCCTCAGGAATGAAAGTCCTTGGTCTGAATAAAGTGAATGGAAACCCAACAAAATACAAGTATCCTGTTGATGCTTCAAGGCATGACCAGAGAGGCAAACATCTTCATCTTAGAAAAATAGCTTCAACAATTGTAGATGAACATATTATTGACAGGAAAACAACAGATAAGATAATTAATTCAGTCCTTCTCCAGGAAGAACAAGAAATAGCATTGGTAAACCAACGGGTGACACCAGATGGCAGATTCTTATGTCGATTTGCTGGATGTGAAAAAACATTCAAGTTAATAACACTAATATACTGTAACACAACATATCTGTTGCAATTTTTGTTTTTGATAGTTTTTAGTATTTCCTCCTCATAATCAAGATATATGTTTATTTATATAATTTATGTTAATTTCATTAAAGGTATGATCGTAAAAGAAGAAAGAGTCATGAGCTAGCTATCCACAACTTTATCTATGAAGAACAACTCCCATCTTCATCAGCTTTCCCAGAACCCAGCAAGGAAGTCAGCAATGAACCCAGCAATGTGTCAAGAGAATGCCAAGTTATGAAGAGATCAGGAATACATTTCATTGCAAAAATATCTAATGAAGATTGTCAATAATCTTGTACAACAAGAAGCTCTATCAGAGACCAAAGGGAGGAGATATAAGACATTTACATACTGTTTAAGGTCACATCTCCAATTAATTCAAATGGGAGGTTTTTGTAAGTGGTTTTTGTATTAGCATAAAGATGGAATAATTATAGGTAGAAAAGCACGCTGATTTGGCAAGTAACTCAAATCCAAAGTACATGCTAACTGTTTCAATTATATACATAATTTAAGTTTGTATTATTTGCAGAACATAATTAAGTACATATATCAGGTTTTGAAAATGTAAAAATCACCTGTAATACAAAATGTTTTGCAAATTGTATTTATGCAAACAAAAAAGACTATTAAACAACAATAATTTATTTTTAATTTCATTGGTTATTAAGCAGATAAGGTGACTAATTGCTCCCATCATGGATGTTTTCTATAATACTTTCTACAACTTGTGGATAAATTGGCTGTTCCAATGAGCTGTTTTGCACTGATTCTTCAAATGACTCCACATGCCAGTCTGTTTCATTCATCAGTCATAAGAAAGAAGAATCTTGAATGATTTGCTCCCAGTCAGTTATCTCATCCTCATCAGAATCTTCATCATCAGACTGGTCATCCTCTCTAGTTAGATCAATGTCATGGAAAATGGAAGAAAAAACTTCCATCACCAACAGTGCATGTTTTTTTTGCCAAATGTCTACATATTTCATCACATCATTGGTATTGAACATAAGATGTGCATACTCTACTACCTGATCTATTTCTTTCACCCCAAACTCCATAACACTGATTGGGCAAGAAACAGCTATAACATTTCCAGTTATCAATTTCATGAGGAGTTGTTTCATTAACATGTTAAGTTTTAACCTTAACTCTTGCTTTTCTTCATCGAATACATCTCGTACGTTTGTTATTTTGAGTACCAAATGGCAGGTATAGATCTACATTGCATGAACCATTGTTGCACATACAGTTGTTTGCACATATATCACAACACATATGTCCCTGGGGCATTTTACTTCCAACAGGACTGTTAAAATGCTGCAGCAGGAACTGGCGTCTACAATTATTTGAATGTATGTACTGTTTCATGTCATTATCTGATACACGAGTTGTGATACCAGTAAACAACAAAATGGCAATGCTCTGCTCACCATTTCTTCCACATCGACCACTTTCTTGCATATATTATGCTTAAACAGATTTTGATGGACCAAAGTGAATCACTCTCTGTACATTTCTACAATTTACTCCCATTCCATACGCGATTGTGGCAATCAATACTCTTAGATGTCCTTTACTATTGGAAAATTGTTCCAGAACATGATTCTTTATTCTCTCAGGGCTGGAAGAATGCATCATGTCACAAAGCCTCATTCTTGGATCATTTGTACCATCACAAAACATGTTACTGCCTAACTCAACCTTAAAAATATTAAATAAGACAGCACATTGTTAAATTGTTTGACAATATATGATTGTTCTTGTTGTTTCTTTTCCATGTTGTTTCAACTCATCAATCAGGAACGAGAAATGATCTGCTATTTTGATACTATTGTCCATCTTTTGGACAACAAAAGTAATGTTAGGGCGGTTAGGATCTTCTACAATTTCAAATGGACTTTTAAGTTCCAGCATATCAAATATCTGTTGTTTCGTCTTCTTTGTCGCGGTAGCAGTTAATGCCAAAAACGCTACCCCATTTCCTACCAATAACCTTAACTCGTTCAGTCGTGAATACCAAATTCGGAAAGCAGTATTCTTTCTGTTATTTAATGAACTACCCACTCGATAATACAGTGGGCTTCGTCTACAGCTATGCCAACTAACCTCTCTTGGTAAGGCTTTTTATCAAGCATGAACCGCCATCGTACATTCGAAAGACTTGATTCTGGGGACATAAAGACATACGTGAACTCGCCATTCTCTATTCCTCTATCTGTCTCATCGTCACATCCAACGTAGGCCGCTTTTAGTCCGATATTCTTTAAACGTTTAATCTGATCTTTCATGAGGGCAACTAATGGACTTATGACGATAATGATGGCATTCTTTTTCCAAACACTTGAATCAGGAGCGTGTGAAGACATCCACATTTCTACCAAAGGCGCGAGTTGAAACACCAGTGATTTGCCTGAACCAGTTGGCATGTTTACGAATACATCTTTTCCTTTCATGAAATTATAGAGAGCTTTAAATTGACTTTCAGTAAGAGTTTCCACATTAAATTTGGGACCTATCTCACTCAGACAATCGTTTAACATATCGATATTTACTTCTCTTAAATCTCTTTTCCATTTAGACGCCATGTTGAATATTGAATTTCGAAAGTCGTATTTAATTTATGCGCATAATAATGAAGTAGCCAATCAGAATCGATGCCCCAATTCAGGGCATATTGACGTCATCAGTATGGAATTTTCCCAGTCGAGTCGCAGACGCTCCTTTGGGGGAGGTACGAGCACAAAGTACGCGGCTGCTTTCGCAGGCTAGCGCCGACCACGAGAGAATTCAAATATGGCGCAGCTCGGCAGCTGCTTAACATTAACTCACTAGGACCTCTGGGAAATGCCATATATGGAATAATTTCCCTTTTACGGATATGTTGCAGGCCTCTACCTGATAATTCCTAAGCCTTAACGCTAAATGCCTGACAAGGTTATGAAGATATATTCGTCCACAGCCTTTCATTTCCATTATATATTTATATATCTATATATAATATTATATTATATGTTATATATAATATAATATAATATATAATATAATATAATATAATATAATATATAATATAATATATAATATAATGTATATAATATAATGTATATAATATAATATATAATATATTATATAATATATTGTATAATATATTATATAATATTATATAATATTATATAATATTATATAATATATAATATATAATATTTAAGAAATAGAAAACATTTTCCGTGTTTACATACAGTTATATAAACACGAGTGGAAGTTTGGGAGAACGAGAAATCATAGTGGGAACACGAGCCCGTAGGGCGAGTGTTTCCACGCGATTTCGAGTTCTCCCAAACTTCCACGAGTGTTTATATAACGTATGGGAACACGGTTAAAAATGTTTTCTATTTCTTTTATAAAATAACCCGTAGAAAGCAAATAAAATGCACAAATATCTTTTTTATCAACACGTAAATTCTCCTTACTGCGTATGATGGCGCCGTGGTGGCTAATTAATGGCGTATGATGGCTAATTGATGGCGTATGATGGCTAATTGATGGCGTATGATGGCTAATTGATGGAGTATGATGGCTAATTGATGGCGTAGGATGGCTAATTGATGGCGTATGATGGTACGATGGCGTAATCCAACCATGTTTTACATAGCCTGATATAAACACGGTAACTGACCAATCACAGCATGCGTAAGACACGACTTATTTTATAAATAATATATAATATATAATAGATAATATATAATATATAATATATATAATATATAATATATAATATAATATAATAGGATCCTGGCCAGGTTTGACAATGTGCCAAGAATCCTGTTCATGATTATTTTATTAAACTTTTGTGTTTTTTAATTCACATACTGTAAGTTATTCATGTTGATTTCCTGAAACATACCTGTAACTCAATGGTTCATTGTTCAACTTATATAGGAGCTCTATTGGATAGGATTCTGTTAATTTTAGGATCCTACCAGGATCCTGTTTAGGATCCTACCAGGATCCTGTTTAGGATCCTACCAGGATCCTGATTAAAGTTGGATCTTACCAGAATCCTGGTTAGGATCCTGTTAATTTTAGGATCCTACCATGATCCTGTTTGGGATCCTACCAGGATCCTGTTTAGGATCCTACCAGGATCCTGTTTAGGATCCTGATTAAAGTTGGATCTTTCCAGGATCCTGGTTAGGATCCTGTTAATTTTAGGATCCTACCAGGATCCTGTTTAGGATCCTGTTTAGGATCCTGATTAAAGTAGGATCTTATCAGGATCCTGTTAATTTTAGGATCCTATCAGGATCCTGGTTAGGATCCTGTTAATTTTAGGATCCTATCAGGATCTTGTAGGATGCTACAGGATCCTTAGGATCCTACAGGATCCTGTTAGGATTTCTACCAGGGTAGTTGCAACCAATCCTGAGACTCCATTGTCACTGTTAGATGGTGGGACCTGTTTACCTTCAAAAGCCTTCGCAGTTGGATTGAGTTTAATGGTTCATCAGTATTCACTGCTGTTACAGAACACAATGTTCTGTGGTGCTGTCTTCCTCCGCATTGTAGAAACTTTACCAGCTTCGTTCTCCTGTTGCAGTTCGTTGCCATATGCATTCACAAACAAATAAAGCACCTCTGATTACCATTAATGAATTGTCGTTTATCTTGAACTGATTTCTCCATGTACATTGGACAGTCAACAAAACGTTGGGTAGATTTACAACCAAGAATACATGCACTAGTAGGATTTTGGGTTCGTTGTCCTGTATCTTTCTCCTGTTTCGATTCTTGTTTTAACGCATTCAGGTTTACTCTTGGTGGCAGATTTGAAAATCCTAGCCGATCTAAAGTAATTGCCTCTGATCTTAAAAATTCAGCCAGACTTTCCATAGATTCAATTGGATTCCCCAAGTTCACAGTACGTAGCATATCGTAGGGCTGTTTCTTTGTCCAACCGACTACAAGCTTGTTCGAAACAGATGGTTGACGTTGCATCTTGTTTCAAATCCAAATCTTCCATTCTTCGAATAAAGAGAGAAATTGCATTCGCTAACTGTCGCATACTTGTTGCATTTCTTTGGGAACTCTTTGGCAATGATGGGGTTTGCTTGAAATATTGAATAATTTCATGTCGAACAACTGAAACTGGAATTTGTTTCTGTAATCGTTCCCAGACACCTTTTATAGTTTTACAATCTCCAATTAACGTTTGTTCCCTTTCGAAGAAGCCAAGTTATTTGAACTTGATCACCTTTATGCATGCCTGACCCATGGTATGAGTAAACCTTTCATTCACGTGTCCCCCCCGGTATGTTTGTGTACATAGTTCAGCTAGTTTATTCTGAACACCAACTAATGCTTGGGCAAATTCTGCCCCCCCCCCCCCCCCCCACCTGAACCGGGTGGCATCTCAGAAGTCAGAGTCTTTTGTTTCATGGTTGGCATAAAGAGTTTCTGCCTGTAGTTCTTGTGATAGGAGTTGTGATTTCTGTTCTTCGATATCTACTAAATGTGATGTAGGTTCTTCCTTTTGTAAAGCTCTGTGCAGTATGCCGATGACTCTTTTTCGTCAAAAACGTCATCACATCTTGACGAAACAAACAAATATACTAGTAGTAATCAAAGATTAGCGAAGGCGTTCGATTTTTATTAGTAAATTAAATGTTCTATTAATTTTTTTATTTATTAAATTTTTGTATAAATTTTTATCTTGCTGACATCAGCCTGCCAAAATATCACGAAGTGGAGAGTGGTAGAATTGTGCATTGCAGTGGTTTGCACAAAATGATCGCTGTGGGCATATGCATTGAGAATAAAGAAGACGACTACTAGGCTTTGTAGCTAGAAATGTTTTTTAATACCAGTAACAGAACACTGAACAAAATAACGGCTGCAATTGCAGCTAATTTGTTTACCAAATTATCCCAGGGTGGGTTGTCAGTATGAGTATCACCTGAATACATACCACCACTTAAGTTGTAGGTGGTAGTTAAGTGTTTTTGGTTTTGAAGTACAAAACTATGGGGTGCACAGCTGGTCTCAGCTGCTACAGTTTCTTTACAAATTTTTTGCAGTTCATATTTGTGACCCCTGACTATAGATATTTGGTTGAATGGTTTCCCAGCTACATAACTGGGTTCAGAATTGTTTACTTGACCACCTACTATAGACATGGTCGTTATGCCAGATGGCCACCCAGCTATGTAACTGGGATTTTGATAGTTTGTTGTCTGACCACCTACTGTAGACATGGTCAGAATATATTTTGTATAGTTTTGAGGGTAATCATTCACCGATGTATAAAATCGCTTTAGGTTTATCTCATCTGGGTTCAACTGTTGAAAGGGAAGTAGTAAACGAATGTCAAAACCTAGAAAATACATAAAGAGGACTTATTAAGTCCGCTATGAAAAGACAAACCAAATTTGCAAAATTCAGGACAATTTCACTCATATTTTGTTACAATAGATCAATAAATCAATACAACTCGCTTACCTTGAAAAAAGAATGCGAAATTCCCCAAATTCACGGTTTTAAAGGCAGTATAACATCGAAAAACTTGCAAAAAGACAGCAATAGCACATGGCCGCATCCCATGAGTACTTAAGAACCCAAATCAAGATTACGTCACAGGTCTGTACATGAAATCGAGGCAAAATGTGTGACATAGCCAGTCCAAGATGGCGTCCAAACTCTGAAATCGAATGGCATGCAAAAACACGCGGGACAACACGCGAGACTGAATTAGAATGCGTTCTCCTTCGTCGAACGCAATAAAAAGACGCAAAAAGCAGACACGCTACAATGTTATTTCTTTTTAACAGTTATTTTTTTAGCAGAAACTATTTTATGGTTAATGCGTCGTCATCGTGTGACACGTTTTACAAACACTAATTAATGATAATTAGTAATTTTATTTCACTAGCTATTTATACATTTAGCATTATACCATGCAGGCGCCTGAGAGGGAACCACGCGCTCGTATGGTGGTGTTTGCGGAGCATGGAACGAAAGAATAAACATTTCTTTTTTCGCATCCTCCCCAAGCACCCCGCAGGCACTTCTGAGGAAAGTTAGCTGAGGTCGGGTACGAGACAGATTTGTGTCCAATGGCAACGTGGAATAAACAATCGATAATTTTTCAAGTAGATTATTAGTTCACACAACTAGGAAAGATCATCATCATCAAATAAATCATCAAATGCTGAAATAAGAAAAAAGATTCGTCAGATCAGTTAATATAAACAGCTGTTTCTTTCAAGTAATATTTGGCCTTCCTCTCAAGGCCTTCCTCCGTAGCTCAGTGGTCAGAGCACTACACTACAGCATCTGAAGGACGCCGGTTCAATTGGTTTTAAAATGTATATATTTCAACACTGGAAATTTTCCGTCAGCACAAATCGAGTGAAATGCCAAATATTACTTGTAATATACCCAAAGCTTCTCCCGGCATTACCACCACTATATACTCTATACAGAACTCGTGATTAGGCTATCGGCAACGGCCTCCATAGCTCAGTCACAGGGTCGCGGGTTCAATTCCAAAATACTGATTTGTTTGATGTAATATGAAACACTCGGAAGAATGTTTCATCAGGATATCGCCTCGGATGCGCCTCGGTTTTTAACAAACTTCGAGGTGTTTGGTTATCCTGATGAAACACGCTTCCTCGTGTTTCATATATTACATGAACTTTATTTTTATTTTGGCTGTAGTACACCTTTAACTATCCACTCAGAGAATTTAGGCTCGTAATTGTCTAATTAGTTGTCTAAATAGAAATTTTGAGCTCATAATCTAATGGTTAAATAGATGTATTCTGAACAACCTCTTCTATACTACCTATACTTGTTCTGTTTCTTAATCAAGTTTTCCAACCAAAATACTGACCATTTTTAGTCATACTTACCATTAAAAAAATCTCCATGCACGGCTCTTTCACTGGCAGCTAGTTCTACCATCATATTACCCGCACAAGCCTTCAAATATTAAAACAAAATTTATCACACAAGACCACATCAACATTTGGCTGCTGTATGCAATATGTACTGTAGATCTTATCTTATAAAACCACTTGCATGATTAATTAAATACAGCATTTCAGGCTACTGATAAAACCGTCTTAGTTGAACTTTCAGCGTGGTTGAATGTTCAGTCAAGCGTACTGAAATTTACCATTTAATCAATTAAGGTGGCTCCTATGGTTTTATGACCGCGCGCGACCTGGTTCCTAATTTGGCGGGAAATTTACTGATAATCGGGACATTTTATGACGTTAGCATGGGTGCAAATCTCGGGTTTCCCAGATGAATTATTTTGAAAAGTTACACACTTCAAGATGAAGTTTAAAGCTTTTAAATTCAGATCTGTTTTTTCAAAAAATTATGTGACAATTTTCCTTAATGTTTAAAAACATTAAACGTGGTGATATTGACAAAACCATCTGAACCTTACATTTATTTTTGACTAAAATATTTCTCGAAGCAATTCTCACAAGACTGTGAAGTTTGAAGAAATTTCACAGAAGGAAACACACGCAACGGCAGAGATAACATGAAAAATATTTTTTAAATGTTATATTTTAGACTCGTTGTTACCATAGCAACGATCTTGAAAACGTAAATAACAACACAAAAGTAATTGCGAGAATGTCACTAATCTGCATTATGTAGAAAACTGAGGTAGCCACCTTAAACTGCCTATACCCAATCAATCAATCAATCAACAACTGTAGTTAACCACGCTAAAACTCATCAACTGAAAGCTGGTTTCTATGAGGGGCGTGTGATTTAACTAACTAGTAACTAAATGACATTAAAAAGATAAAACCTAACTGATATAAACTAACTAATTACATTAAAATTGTCATGTATTAAAAGATATAAGCTAAATTGGCATGCATTAAAATATATAAACTAATTACATTAAAATTGTTATACAAGAACATATAATTGTTATACAAAAGAGTGAGCAGCAATTTTTCCTTTGAATTTAGGCAGTGATTCACATTCTCAAATTTCAGTAGGTAAAGAGTTCCAGATAATTGCTCCATCATAGCTGAAGCTCTTTTTTAGATTATTTGTACGAGGATGTGGTAACTGAAGTGAAGAACTGCTTTCCCTTAAATCGTAACTAGTTATATCACGTTTCTTAGTGAATAGGTCTGAAAGGGATTGAGGTCCAAAATTTTTCAATACTTTAGACATTATTTTTGCCTTATTTTTTTTGTTGAGCAAACACAATGTGAATGCCAAAATATTTTGTGATTTGAGCTTTGCGTCGATGTGCTATAAACATTTGTTTGTCCAATATGCTAATGAGTGTGTCAAATTAGTCATGATTTTGGATACCTACAGATAAGATCTTACTGATTTTATTTTCAAAGTTTCAGCATTCAAATCAATTAAATTAAGAAGATATCGCAAGTTGAAGTTGGAGAGTTTGTCCAATTTCGACGCCATATTTGTTTCTCCACTTTCCCGTATGAGGAACAAAGTTTTTTCTCCAAAGAGCACTCCACAACAGCTAGTATCACTATGTGATCGCCAGCAAAACAACTCCATTGCCGATAAAGAAGCACTCGATAACGTCATATTTTCAAAACAAATATGCCGTCACAAACGTCAACTAGTACGTCAACTAGGTCAGTAAGACCTTTCATATGAACTTTATTTCTATATTCTATATTTACTAGGTAATATTTTTTTATTATGTTGGCCAATGGCAAAGAGCATATACACTGTACATAAATGAGCAATTCATAAATGTATCATATGAATTAACCAACTGCATAATTGTACCCTTTGCTCTCCATCAGGATTTTAGTGAAGGTATGTAACTTACGTGTCTAAAAACTGCATGACTTTTTAATAATTTGAAAATTTTCTTACCCAAAAACTGGGTGTCCATGCAGTGGCTAGATGCCCATTTTATACATAAAGTTTTTAGAATTGTTCTTCTCTTCATAAAATTAGGCTAAATTTCTATGAATTGCTTTTTTTTCCAATAGGGCAAAAATTATAACCCACTTAATTAATTGTGTTCTCCATCAATACAGTAGTTTTTTCTTCTTATTTTTATTTAGATGTTCTGGATGCCAATTATAGTTTAGAGCGAGTAAAAAAGTGTTTTACAGAAATTGTTGAGGCATATGTAACCAAAAACGCTGGGATCTAAATAAAAAATCCAAAGTGACGAAGGGAAGTGATCCTAACCTTTAAATCAACTTTATATTTTGTTTATTTATATATTTAAAGTTTTTAAACCTTTCTTAAGACAATGTTACCTGACAGATTAACTTTGTACGTAAGTACTGTAGTCTGTGTACTGCATCAAACTGTATCACACCATATACATGTTTAGTTTTTAAATAAATAAACCAATTAAACCAATGTCTGCATATATGTATGGTAATTTAAATTGTAATTCTGTATATTGGAAATATAATATAAAATCTTGGCAAGATCCTGTAAAATTTTGGCAAGATTGCGTAAAATCTTGGCAAGATTCTGTACGATCTTGGCAAGATCATATTTAAGATCTTGGCAAGATCTTGTGGAATCTTGGCAAGATCTTGTGGAATCTTGGCAAGATCTTGTGGAATCTTGGCAAGATCTTGTGGAAGCTTGGCAAGATTGTGTAAAATTTTGGCAAGATCCTGTACGAACTTGGCAAGATATTGTAAAATCTTGGCAAGATCTTGTAAAATCTTGGCAAGATATTGTAAAATCTTGGCAAGGTCGTGTAAAATCTTGGCAAAATCTTGGCAAAATCTTGGCAAGATCTTGACAAGATCTTGCAAGATCTTGGCAAGAAATTAACCAAGATCTTGGTAAGATCTTGCCAAGATCTTGCCAAAATTTCCAATCTGGGCTGGCTGGAGTACCCCTTGCCTATAACCACAAATAAGAAAAGTGCCTATAACCACAAATACGATATTGAAGTGAATAGTTGAATGCCAAAATGTTTTATGATTTGAATTTTACATTGATGTTCTATAACGGTTTGTTTGTCTGACATGCTAATGAGTGTGATGTCAAATCAGTTATCATTTCGGATACAATATTCTGCTGCTACATAAAAAAAAAGAAAGAAAGAAAGAAAGCAGAAAGAAAGAAAAAAAAAAGAATAAAAAAGAAAGAAAGAAAGCAGACTGGTGTAAACTAAAAGACCTTCTTCAGCATGTACCTTGGAATTGTGAAATGATGGAGGATAATATCAATAACAACTGGTTAGAATGGAGAGATCTGTTATTAGCTGCTATGGATGACTACATACCAAAAACTAACGCAAAGAAATGGATCACAAAGGATTAATCTCATTATGCAGGAAAAAAAGACTGCCTTTAGAAAAGCGAAAGGATCTGATAAAAATCGTGATTGGAAATACTATAACAAATTGAATAACATGGTTAAGAAGTGTAATTCAGCCCGTTGGGAGTACATTGCAGACTTAACTGGAGAGCTGAAGTTAAACAACTCCAAACCATTCTGGAGATACGTTAACTCGAAACGTAAAGGAACAAATAATTTAGTGTATCTGAAAGAGGGAGATAAGGAGATCACAAGGGATTTAGATATTGCCGAAAATTTGAACATGTATTTCGCATCAGTGTTCACAGACGAAGACCTTGAAGACCTTCCGACAATAAATCGTATAGTGGACGACGATCCTAAACGACATCGTGTGATTGATTGATTCCCCTCAAATCCTCAACTATTCTATCACATAGAAAGCAGCAAAGAAAGCCAAAATTCCTGATGATGTTACACTCACTGGCATTTTGGACAAACAAACCTTTATAGAACTATAGATACATAACATATATTTATTTCATGTAGAATTCAATCCATATCAGTAATATTGCATTTGGGGTTATAGTTGGCATGTTACAGCAGTTTTACGTGATACGCGACCACCGTATGTAAAATGTTGGGCAACTTTAATTGTTTTTGACACAAAGGCGTGGTCACCAAGTTGCGCGTTCAGTGAAAAGAACGTGTATTGGTCATGGCTAGATGGTACACTCGCAGTTGAGGTGACCGTGAGGTACTAGGTCTGAGTCGTCTTCTGGACGATCTTTTTTAGTATCCGTGAGAGGTTGGACGAAATGAGAGATTGTTACGATCGGACATGCCTGTATGATGAATTACATCATGGAACTGCTAACCCCATAACAACTCAGATCCTTTGTGTACTGGTTTAATCTCAAACAGTAAGGAGCCTCGCTATAGCGCGCATCGTTATAACGCACGACTCGGTATAACGCGGTTTATCGTTGGACCCCAAATATTTCACCTTGCCCGGTTATGATCACTAGAGACAATTTGAATGATCTTAACAATTGCTGAATGTCCTGAATGATTGCGATTATTACGAGATAGAACAACGTGGCAGTGCGATTAGTCTTAGTGGACTTCTAACTTCAAGCTTCTTCAGTCTCGCATTAATTTTGGATCATCTGTAGACAATCATGCAATATGTATATTTAAATATTGGTTTTGCATGGATTTAATAGGTAATAATAATAACAAGATGAATAACATAACAGAAAATTTATGTTGATTTTATTACAAACGTTATAAGGATCCAGCAGAAAGTGTTTGTGGCAGTATCCAAGCTTGTTTCCATTACTCTTTCCACAATATTGCACCAGGACCAACTGGCAAGAGTACTTGGAATGAGATTTGCCCAATAACTCGCAATAACGCGCTTCATCTATAACACAGTCTCCACTATGGACCCCAACTACCGTGCTATAGCGAGGCTCCACTGTATAGATCCAGCTGGAACGGGTTCTTCAGCAGGAACTTCACCATGTGGTTCTGGTCGAGCTTTTTGCCAGTATTTCAAAACTGGCTGTCCAAACATTTTGGTGGGCATGGCCACGAAAACATTTTGGTGGGCATGGCCACGAAAACATTTTGTTGGTGGCCATGAGCAAGTAAGCTTATTAAATGTTATTGCTACTTCATGTTAGAGCCACATAATGGTTGCATATACATATATATATATATATATATATATATATATATATACATATATATATATATATATATATATATACATATATACATATATATATATATATATATATATATATATATATATATATATATATATATATATATATATATATATATATATATATATATATATATATATATATATATATATATATATATATATATATATATATATATATATATATATGTTAAATTGATCTTGCAATCAATTCTCATATATGCATGGCAGTTAACAGAAATCAAGGAACATCAGAAAGGGGGAAACTTATAATGTATCAGTCAATTCCAGTTGTGCCCATCCCCCCGGGCTTTGGCCATTTTTGCTATTTTTGCTAATCCCGAGGGGTAGGAACTTGGAACATTCGCACTTACTATTTTGACTGCTGTTTCACCAACGGCAACATGGCGGACGCAGCTGCACATGTTTTGACATTGCATCAATTCAAAGAGAAAGAGATTGATTTTGTTTGCAAATGGTTGGTTGCCCATTTTGGGGGAAAATTGACTTGTATTTTTACTGGTATTCAAATAAAAGTCGCACAGTGAACTCGCCGAACCGAAAAATGTCGTGGTCGATCAAACAAATGTTGTCAAGTCATTAATAATTAATATTTCAGTGACTCCACAATTTTAATACAATGTTTTCAATAATACCGTAAATAGACATTTTAATTGTGATTTATTGATGTTATGAAGACTGTGATTTGTAGCCATGTTGCACAAATTCATATTCTTGTTGTTGTAGAAGTTGAATTTTCACATTAAATTTCCTAACCAGTAGAACTTTTTATTATTATGCACCTATCAATGTAAACCCCACGGGGTGCGGGCAAAGGGCAGGGATTTGACAGCGAAATACATCCCGCAATCGCGACATTTGACCATGCGCGGGATTGATTACAAAAGACCTGGAGACAAGTGTTCTTCACGACTTCACGTGGTAAGTTTGTGGTCCCCTTTCCTTCATTTGTCGACCCTTCAAGAACAGATTAACGCTAAGGTGAGTAAAATCAAAATATACAGTATCTTTGCTTCCAACTATCCATCTGCTCAAAAACGTTCACGTTTAAATCTGTTCAATTTCAAACGCGTTCTCATATATGTCGCAACCCCTCATCGCAATTTTGCAAATCCCTCATCGGCGACCATCACAGATATATGAGAACCAGGCTTAAACATGTTGCTGTGCTTTGTTTTTGCGCTAGCTTTTGTACCAGCATATCGTTCTTTAAACTTGTTCAAATTTGGTCATTAAAATGGTTTCAAAAACATTTGACTTGGTGCAGGTGCATTCTTTTGGAAACATTTGATTGATATACAATTCCCCACCCTTCGGGAATTTTACTCAAATTTTCAGTTTTTTGTCAAATCCCCGCCCTTTTCCCGCACCCCACTTTACATTGATAGGTGCATTAATAGAAAATCAGGCAATAATATGACCCTGGGGTGGGGTGTTAGACTAGAGTTTTTTGCCCAGGGGTGGGGACATGAACACTTCCCCACAAATAATGTCTAATTCCCTTGGTTGGTCCATGTTTGCCTGGGTTTCTATATATAATGTGATTGAAACTCTTGTGAAGTAATAAAAACACTCAAGAAGTTGTGAAAGCACTTGTTTTGGTGGCTTGTGCTTCTCCCTACACTTCTCTTTTTTTCTTCTCTTTGGCAAACATATTCTATTATTTAAAAGTATATTGATGCGTGTACAGCATATATTGTATAATTAATACTTCTCAATATATACTGTATAATAATACTTCTCAATTACTCATGTATACTGTATAATAATACTTCTCAATTAAATGTAACATTACATTAATATGTAGTATATACATATATTTCAACAAAATATGTGTACACTACTACAGTATATATATATTACCAGATAAAAAACCAATCGATCATTTGCTATTTTTACAGTCGATCAGAGGGGGAGGGAGAAATGACAGGTCCAATATTAAGGGATTAGGCGATATTAATTAGCAGTAAGAAACAAAACTTGAAATGCATAAGCTAATAATAAAAAAGTTCCAAGCAAACTAAAATAACAAAAAAATTGTAGGAAATTAAATAAAAGAAAAACGTTCGTTAAGACCAAGAGGATGTGTGGTGCCAAGTTTAAAAATGAGACGCTTCTCTTGCCGTTTGCGGTTATCGTTGCCACCTGAGATGGGAAGGATGGCACAGACTTTCATGTCTGAAACCAAATGGTTAGAGCTGTTAAAATGGCGGGCTACACTAGGTTTGTCAACATCATTGTTCCTCACGGAACGAAGATGTTCAGCAAACCTGTCTGAAAGGTGTCGCCCAGTTTCACCAATGTAGATTTTAGGGCATTTATCGCAAGAAATGCAATAAATGATGTTCGTGGAAGTGTATGAAAAAGTATGACGGATTGTGTGGTTGAATTTGGGGCAGTAATAACTGTAGTGGGATTGAGAAAAGGGCATGTGTTGCAGCGGGAACGGCCGCAAGAAAATATTCCCGCTGGTGCCGAGGTATTTTGTTTAAGGGCACTATGTACTAAGGAGTCACGAATGTTTTTATTACGGCGAAAAGATACCAAAGGGTTATCTGTGAAAATGGCTGACGTCTCAGGATCATTTTGTAAAATGTGAAAATTCCGATTAATAATATTTTTAGTAAGGGATGGATTGCTTAGTGTGGTTGGGATGAGAGGATGAAAATAGAAGATAACTATGGGAGTCAGTAAGCTTGTACGAGACCGACGTTCTCAGAGAATCACCATCAATCGAAATTAAAATATCAAGGAACGAGACAGAGGTCTCGCTGATTTCCCACGTGAACTTCAGAGCAGGATGAAAATCATCAACAAAGTTGATGAACTGCTCTAAAAGGACACGTGAGCATGACGCTGTTCCTAAACAGTCATCAATAAATCTGCCGAAGAAATCAAGCAATTAGGGACCCGTGTATTGTTCAAGATCTGTTTTTCAACATAACCAACAAATAAGTTAGCATAGCTTGGACCCATTTTGGTGCCCATCACAACACCATGCACTTATTTGTTGATAATGTTCACCATCAAACGAAAAATTGTTAAGGGTAAGCACTAGTTCTGCTAAGCCGAGTAACGTGGTTGTGCATGAGGGTTCTAAATGAGCGGTGCGCTTATCAAAGAAAAACTTCAGAGCTTCAAGGCCATCACAATGGGGAATGACGGTGTATAAGGACTTGACGTCCATGGTGAAAATAAATTTATCGGAACTACTGAAAACGTAACTGGTCGAAAATTTGCAAGGCATGTTTCGTATCTTTGATATAAAAAGGCAACTTCTTAACCAAAGGATACATAACGTTGTCTAGAAAACTGGAAATGAGCTCCGGTGGGGCAACTATACAAGCGGAAACAATCGGCCTGCCAGGATTGT
>JAYKKM010000376.1:240000-302500 GCA_035772405.1 Chrysogorgia sp. JL179-B06
AAATTAATATAGTGTGGTTGCTGCACAGTTAGCATAAACCATCCCCTCGGCCGCAATATAGACTGGCATCAAATTTGACAGGTTTCTTGAAGCGACTAATAAGGGAAATACCGTCTTCTCGATAAATGTGTCAATTGATTCATCATTCTGGCAAAAGAAATACATGAGAACAATTACATTTGGGCCACTGATATGGGGTATAATCCTCGACTAATATAAGCTCTGGCATAACCATTTCCTTCCCAGGGGCTCTCTTTTGATGAGTAAAATCGTCTGGCGTTAGACAAAGTAATTAACCTGGCGTTATAGTCACAGTTGAATAACAAAGTGGCCGGTCTTGGAGAGAGAGAGAGTTAAACGAGATGTGCACATAAACAGACAATGAGATGTGGTGTATAAGCAGACAAAATAAGCCACAGTCTATTTTAATTGTGACCAAATGATCTGTTTATACGCGTACTAGTTACATAATTCTGATAACATATACCGAACACATCTTAACAATTTATCTAAACTGTGAAATGCTGAATACAGACGTGTTGAGAAGGTAGTAAGCAAACTCCACAGACTAGAGATCAACTGTTGATCTCTATTCTCGTCTGTGATAATAATATATTATGATAATAATATATATTATGATAATAATATATTATCACAGTATAGAGATCAACCACAACAGTTTGTCTCTATTCCGTCTGTGGAGTCTGCTTGCTACCAACAATAACAAGTTTTTACGCTGCGCTAGTAAACTATTTAAGAGGCCAAGTATATTGCAACGACAACAAAATAGGACTTAAAATGTGCACAAAACCTCAACAATATTTCACACCAAATTTATATCGGTAATGAAACAATATCAAAACATGATTATACTAACCAGTAAATCGCATAGTTATAATATTAAGTTAGTAGTAATTACCTCTGTCATTTCCAATGTTGGTTGCGTTGAAAGAAAATTATTCAAATCCAAACGCGAAGTTGACTGTAGCTATGCCGAAGGATTCACGCATGTCGCATTGTGGCGACTGGAGAAGCGATTCGAGCTTCAATGCTGTGTCGGATCAAAATCTCCTGCATTCATTCTGATTGGTAGAGCCGCAGTCGGACCTCTGCGAAGACAGTGCTTCATTTGTGTTGCTAAATTAAGAACACCGTCATTGTCGCCTGATTGGTTGAAAACTCATTTAATTGTCCGATTGAAATAAATGGTCAATCACAAAGATAGGAAATATGAAAATAAATATAAATATACCGGTTCACCTTAGCTTATAAAATAGCATTTTCGCGTACCGTATAAGGTAGCCTATTACATGTTCCGATCGTGTGTTACTGAGAGAACATTTATTTGACTGAAACCCGATTCAAACGCCAATCTGGAGACCAATCTGCTAATCAAAGTTTATATAATAATTAAATAAACTGATATACATGTACGTCGAAACGACGATCATCATCATCATCTAGTTTATTTAAAAACACGGTATCGCTTCATTTTACATAAATGGTCTTCCAGAGAGCCGTGTTACAATATTAAAGAAATATATAAAGTGTATAAAAACTGAACTATTAATAAACTAACAATATAAAATTTAAAATGAAGAATATTTTACAGAATATTTACAATTTTTGTCATACCCAGTTTAAATGATCGTATGTTAGTTTGATCTCTAACCTCAACAGGGATTTTATTCCAAAGGACAGAGCCCCTATAATGAAGACTACATTTTCCTTTTTCGGATTTATATCTAGGAATGTATAGATTTTTTACAGAATTTCTCACATTGTAAGAATGAACATTTGACGTTTTAGCAAAAATCTTCCTCAAGTAAAATGGAGAAAGGTTGTTGTAGATTTTGTACATTAGCACAGCAAGTTGCATATTTCTTCTGTGTTCTAGTTTTTCCCAACCTAGAACATCCAGTATTTCATCAGAGTGACTATTAATCTCATAACTTGAGAGTGTCACTATCCTTGCAGCCCTATTTTGCAATTTTTGGAGTCTTTCTGATAGACCTTTCCCAATGTTGCCCCAAACAGGGCTGCAATAATCAAAATATGGCAAGATCAGTGCCTTGTACATATTTAATCTTGTCTCAGACGGTATCGTTGGGCTTACACGTTTCAAAACTGCAAGACCTGCAAAAATTTGTTTGGAAACTATGTCAATATGTGTTTTCCAAGTTAGATTTTCATCTATGTGGATCCCAAGAGATTTATACATTGTTTCTCTTATAAGGGATACATTGTTTATCTGTATCTTAAAATCTTTAGGTATTTGAGATAACATAAACTGACTCCCTATTATCATGTACTTTGTTTTCCCAACATTCAAGGTTAATTTGTTTGCTTTTAACCATTCGTGAATCACATTGATATCGTGGTTCATTTGCGCATTAAGGATATTTGGATCCGCATTTGCTGAAGTCATGGTGGTATCATCTGCATACATTCTTGGTTTGGAAAACAAATTACATGAAGGGAGATCATTTATATATAGAATAAATAGTTGTGGTCCTAGAATGGACCCTTGTGGTATTCCACAATTTAGTGAACAAACATCTGACAGCACTCCATTAACCAAGGTTTGCTGTCTTCTATCAGTTAGGTAAGATTTAAACCAATCAAGAGATTCAAACCTAACTCCACAAAGTTCTAGTTTTTTTATTATAATTGAGTGGTCCATGGTGTCGAAAGCTTTTTTTAGATCCAGAAATATCACACCATTTAAAAGGTTGTCATCAATATTATTGTACCATTCATTGGTACTTTCAAGTAATGTTGTTTCAGTGGAAAACATAGGCCTGAAACCTGATTGAGATTCAGTTAAAAGATTATTTTCATTTAAATAAGTATAAAGCTGATTAAATACAATCTTTTCAATCAGTTTACTAACAATAGGAAGGACAGAGATAGGTCTATAGTTATTAGGATCAGCTCGGTTGTCTTCTTTAAAAATTGGCAAGACTTTAGCGAGCTTCCACTCCTTGGGGAAAATTCCAGTGGCGATTGATAAATTAATTATATATGTCAAGGATTGTATTACTACAGGAGCTGCTTCCTTTAATAGGCGACTAGATATGTTATCGAGTCCAGTTGCTTTATTGTTGGGCAATTTATTGAGTAGATGTAATATCACTCCACAAGAAGTTTGTTCTAAAGCAAATGTATGATTAGAAGGAGTAATATAATCTCTAAAATTAGAAGGAGTATCAGGTATCTTTGAAGCTAGCGTAGGTCCAATTTCCGAGAAATGTTTGTTTAAACTTGCACTAATATCACTAGGGGTATCATATGTAATATCTCCTATATCAAGTTTATTTATTTTGGTGGTCTTGGGTTCATTCCCTATTACTTTGTTTATTCCTTTCCAGGTTTTCCTGATATCTCCATGATTTTCTTTAAAATAATTATTAAAATAGTCAGTTTTTGCTGTTTTAATATCGTAGTTAACTTTGTTTTTTAGAAATTTGTATTTTGCCCAATTTTCATCGTTAGAAAATTTCAAAGCTACTTTTTTAGAATTGTCTCTTTCAAACATTTGTTTTTTTAGATCTTGTGTGATCCATGGTGAAGGTTTTCCCCGAATTCTCTTAGTCTTACAAGGTGCATGTTTATCAGCAGTGTCCAAAAACATCTGCTGCCATATGTCCCATGCTCTATCTGGATTGTTTTCCCTCTCTATAAGATGCCAGGGAGCTATAGCAAGATCATTTCTGAATTTCAAAGGATCAAATTTTCTAAAGCATCTACATTTTACTAATTTAGGACTTGGTTTTGAAATACAAATATTTCTTATTGCATATATAAGACTATGATCACTCAATCCAATATTTGACACTCCAATATGAGAGTATTTGAGGGGATCATTTGTTAAAAATAAGTCAATTATGGAAGATGTGTCCTTAGCAATACGTGTAGGCTGCTCAATTAATTGACTATACTGATACATATTGCAAATATCCAATAATTTTATAGTTTTATGATCGGGTGGTGAGGTTCCAACATTACAATTTAGATCACCTATAATATTTACTTCCATATTATAAATTTCTAAATTTTCAAGAACCGTTTCAAAATTATTTATAGTTTCAATTGTAGTTCCTGGAGGTCTATACCAGGTTCCTTCAGTGAAGGGCTTGGTTTTAGGTTTAGTTACCTGAATAAAAAGCATCTCAAGGTCATTTTCTTTCAGACTTGTCAGACATTTGTAGTTAATGGAGCTTCTAATGTAAAGTCCTACACCACCCCCAAATCTGTTCCGATCTTTTCTCTCAAAATCATAACCTGGAATATTAATTTCACCATTTGAAATAGTATGGTCAAGACGTGTCTCGTTTACAGCTAGAATATCAACAGCTTTGTCAAGCATATAAATTCTAAGTTGATCAATATGCTTATACAAACTAACCAGGTTAATGGAGGCTATCTTGAAACCCCTGGTATTAGGAATACCAAAGGATGGTAGTGACATATGATGGGATTCATATGTATTATGGGTGGGAGTTTCTGAAATCACTGGATGATCTAGGTTAGTATTATTTTCCACTCTGTTGAGGTTGGCATGAGATCAAGCAAACATACCTAAACAATTAACATAATTATTACACATAATGTTATTACCTGTTTCATTAAGGTGCAGACCACTATTGTTTAGATTGTTACCTCTAATGTTTTTATGTTCAATCAATTGCCATCATCATCGCGGTCATTGTAGTTATTGACGGCGAAATAAATCATATTGACTGCCAATACGACTTTACGGGTCATCTCTTCACTCAGATACATATCATATACATATGCATGCATGTAGTTTTCATGTGACTGGCTGTACGGACAATACGAGAGGCAATGGCCTCTTATATGCCCGTAGCCTTAGTTACATATGAACTGTGGCATACGAGGCCATTGCCCGTCACATGAAAACTAACGGTACCGGAAAGTCCTGGTCCAGTTTGTCGTATGACTACACAGATTGACTAGTCGTTTTTACTAAAGTCAGTAGATTTAACTACTGCAAATTGTAGTTAAGATAAATACGACAAAACACATAGCTTTGTGTAGTTAAAATTACCATTTTTTACTAGTCTACAGTCATAGTAGTTTCAACTACCGGAAATTGTAGTAAAAATGACTACGACAAAGTTAAAATTGAATAGTTAAAATAACTATATAAAAAAACTAGTAGTTATTTTTACTACAGCCGCAATCGTTTTAACTACGGAATTGTAGTTAAAACAACTATGGACAAAGTTAAACTAACTATATACTAACTACATAGTTAAAATAACTATGCGGAAAAACTAGTCGTTTTTACCACAGTCATAGTAATTTTAACTACAAAATTGTGGTTAAAACAACTAAGACAAAGTTACTACGTCCCAGATAGTTAAATCTACTACACGTATGTGGTTATTTTTACTACCTGAAAATAACAGAGTGTATATATATATATATATATATATTATATATATATATATATATATATATATATATATATATATATATATATATATATATATATATATATATATATATATATATATATATATATATATATATATATATATATATATATATATATATATATATATATATATATATATATTGCTAGTGAATGTGCAGAGCTTGCATGGATTAGACCGACGATACATGGACGGTCATCAAGGTCATATCCTCAAAAAAGAGACGCGGACAGGAATCGAACCTGTTGCCTTCTCTTTGCTGGTGAGACGCTCTAACCATTGAGCTACTGAGAGTCAGATGGATAGCAAATTAGGTTATAAAAATTTACTCCTTCCGTTACAAAACTGTTCTCACAAGTGTTCTCCAAACACATTTTTTTATGGTTTTTATTGAATGTAATATCGCGAATACACTGATTTATGGTAATCAAACACAAATTAAGCAACCATTCTGAACGATGGAAGAGTTATTAATTGCAACAGGGACGATTTGTCTTAAGATGGCAGAATCTTGTGTCATCACAACTATGATATCCTTGTGGGCAAGGATCTTCGTAGTAATAGCAGATACATCCCGGATAATCACAAAATAGTTTATCACCTTCCTCTAGAAGAAAATATTTTTGAATATGTTAAATATATCATTAGGTATTTGTGTTTCATTATTATATATGCATATCAAAATTATTGCATTCTGATTGGTCAAGAAGTATTAATTTTTTTCCACTATACCAATGTTTTCCAAAACTATCAATATATCAACAGGATGTATTCATACGAAATATTATAGCTAGATCTGCCTGCATTAATCCTTAACTGAGAGCGAAGTCTGTACGGAAACGTTTTGCCTGGGCAAATACTTTCCGGACAGACGAAGGAAACTTGGTAAACAAGGAATTTATAAAATGTTTTTTTGTTCATTTTTCTTAAGACATACGTACTTTCCTGAGAATACATCATGTTTTACAGTTTATACAATATCTTTGTCGAAAACATGAAACTTAATTTACCCAAAAATTAAACCCTATAGAACTGGACAATTACCCTTGGACAGCTCATCTGTTCTCTCTTTGTTGAGAGATATATAATCACATATAATCAGCTTCCGACTTTTCTGAATTGTAACTTTTAGGATTTCGCATAGCTTCGCCGATTATTTTTATTTTAAGTTTGTGTATAAAATGATCTTTCGGCTCATGCAGTACTCAATGGGCAGGAAGACAACTGCCAATGACAAGGATTCATACGATCCCGCTACAATATATTTACGATCCGCGGGGCTGTATACTGTGGAATGGTCTGCCTGCAGATGAGACTAAGGCCAAACCATCGGTCTGCTCTTTTAAAGCTTCGCTGTTATAAAACTATATTAACTAATTTATAATAAGTTCTTTTATAATAATAATTAATCATAATTTGTATTAATTTACTTAATTTTTAACACGGCTCCCTGGAAGAGCATTATTTTAATGAAGAGAACCGTGTATTTTAATTTTAAGTTTAATTAATTTAATAAAGCTGATTGATGATAATGATGATTAAACTGGTTATTGTGCTAAAGGTGGAATACTGACAAAATTATTTCAAGTGAACACTAAAGAATTAAAAAGCAAACCAAATAAGGAATATGTCTAGACATTGTTTGTCTTATGATATTATTAAAGTGACAAAAAAATGAATAGTTAAATGCCAAAATGTTTTGAGCTTTGCGTTGTTGTGATGTTAAATCAGGATTTGGCTTTCGTTTCTGTTTTTCATTTGAGACACCGGTAAAGGATTTGAGTGAAAGAGTTGATAAAATATCATTCTATAATATCATCAATGTTTGAATTGGTCAAATTTGTCTACCAACATATTATTCTGTTGTAACCGAAATGATGACTGATTTGACGTTACATCATTAATTTACAGCATTTCATCGAACAAAACTGCGACATATATAGAAACTCAACGCACAGCTCAAATCATTTTGGCATTCAAGTATTCACTTTATGTATAATGTATATCGTATTTGGATTATAAGCGCTTTAACTATATAACAGTCACCTGCACGATTTCGCGATTCTACGAAGTCGCGTTCAGCTGGAATTAGTAGAGAGTTGCCCATGGCAACGAAAAGAACCAACATGATGAATGGAACTGCAGCGATCTTCATTTTCTCAGCTCTCGTGTTGTTTTCAAGGTCTAAAGCACGAAAAGCAACTGATAAAATAGCCATTACCTGCATCAGGCCAGTTCTTGCCTCCTTGGGCAACTATATATACTGTACTTCGGCCGCTTTCGTATCCGCCTTTAATAGTGCTAGTGGAATCATCAGCTCCTGTTACTTTCGTAATTATATGATATGCGCTAAGATAAAGAAATGGTCTCAATCGCAGTGTGTAAACGTACTTTAACACGAAACAACTCCAAGGCCTTAATTCTTTGAATCGATATAGTCAACAATACTAGAGTCTAAGATGGTTTGAGTGACAAGACAATCCTAATTCATTATCAGTCGTGTTGTTAGACACGAGCATGAGGTGCGGGACTACATAAAGCCTTTTGTGAGATATATACCCGGCGCGGCATCTGGCAGAGGACGAACTACTCCGAATATAAGACTAGTTTATTTGGTCTACGTTATGGAATCTGCAACACTAGCACGGTGTCAGCAATTAGCCAACATTAGCATACAGGTCACAGATGAATTTCTAGCAATGACGGAAAATAATTTAAGCACTACAGGCTAGATCATCTCTGTTGTGATCTCGCTACGGTTTAGAGCGGGTTTGAGATGAAAGCCTATCGATCTTACCACGAAAGAACAAGCTTCAATAATATTCTAGGCATTGTCAGTTAACGATATTGGCAAATCAAATCTTGTTGCAGAAGCTAAGCGGCATAACAACTGCTTAATTCAATAAACCACTATTGCTTGGTATATATAGTAAAGATGCGGGATTCTACAAATTATGATGCTGTTATATTCATGTATATATAGAAAAGAAACATACCGCGAGTGATATTGCTTGAGTTCGATTTTGCCAGGCAGTCTTATTCTTGGAACAGCTTCGACTAATGATGGAGATCTTATCACGGAAGCACTATATATTATTTTTATTACGAGTCAGGTGACGCTAAAGTCTTATGCAATACATTAAACAATGCAAACAAGATAAGTCTCTAGCTAATTTTTGTTTATTTAAACCTAAACTAAAATGAATATTAGTTAATATTTCCCCCTCTAGGCAACGTCGAGAAATGTGCCTTAAAAACACTTTTGATGGTATTTTTGTTACAAGTAAGCCATGACCATCACAGAAATGCACCAAAGACTTCGACAAAGACGATTTGTGAAGTTGGCATCCAAGATTAAAATTTTGAGGTTTCTTCAACTGCTTTACGCGCTGTGAATCCGAGCGAAATAATCCGAACAGAATTTCATTTCCTTGGTAACTGCTTCAAAAAAATTCGATTGTCTCCTTTTTACCAGTTTAACAAGATATAACTTCGTCAAACTTGTAAGTTTTAAAAGTATAATTAGTGCAATTTACGCAACTGAAACTTTCATGAAATGTTCCCATAATAACGCCTTTCAAATAAAAGAGGGCTTTCATTGTAATACGTATACAAAAATATTTCAAAAGTTATTCATAGTATATATTTGATATCCTATAATTGGTTGCCATTGCAACACGAGACACAATTAAAACGTGGATCACCAATTTGATCTTTATTGACTACTAAATATGCGTGTGCAGTTTCGAAATTATATGGCTTCAGTCATCTTTGTGTTCTAGGATTTAAAATATATAACAATAGGGGGTCGTACTGCCCCAATGTATTGAAAACACCCGTCTAGTAAAAAGATTTTTTGTAATGGAAATTACATGTTTTTTTTGTTAATTTTTCCTGAAATTATCGTAGAGATCAGAGTCAGCTTAACATTACAACAATTTAACGATTGCGGTTTGCGTTGTATAATATGCACAGGTTATGGCAAGTGAGCAATCACTGCGAAGATGATAGATCATCTCTGTTGTGATCTCGCTACGGTTTAGAGCGGGCTTGAGATGAAAGCCTATCGATCTTACCACGAAAGAACAAGCTTCAATAATATTCTAGGCATTGTCAGTTAACGATATTGGCAAATCAAATCTTGTTGCAGAAGCTAAGCATAACAACTGCTTAATTCAATAAACCACTATTGCTTGGTATATATAGTAAAGATGCGGGATTCTACAAATTATGATGCTGTTATATTCATGTATATATAGAAAAGAAACATACCGAGTGATATTGCTTGAGTTCGATTTTGCCAGGCAGTCTTATTCTTGGAACAGCTTCGACGAATGATGGAGATCTTATCACGGAAGCACTATATATTATTTTTATTACGAGTCAGGTGATGCTAAAGTCTTATGCAATACATTAAACAATGCAAACAAGATAAGTCTCTAGCTAATCTTTGTTTATTTAAACCTAAACTAAAATGAATATTAGTCAATATTCCCCCCTCTAGGCAACGTCGAAAAATGTGCCTTAAAAACACTTTTGATGGTATTTTTGTTACAAGTAAGCCATGACCATCACAGAAATGCACCAAAGACTTCGACAAAGACGATTTGTGCAGTTGGCATCCAAGATTAAAATTTTGAGGTTTCTTCAACTGCTTTACGCGCTGTGAATCCGAGCGAAATAATCCGAACGGAATTTAATTTCCTTGGTAACTGCTTCAAAAAAATTCGATTGTCTCCTATATACCAGTTTAACAAGATATAACTTCGTCAAACTTGTAAGTTTTAAAAGTATAATTAGTGCAATTTACGCAATTAAAAAAGACTTTTAAGAAAATGTTAAAAACTGTCTGAAACTTTCATGAGATGTTCCCATAATAACGCCTTTCAAATAAAAGAGGGCTTTTATTGTAATACGTATACAAAAATATTTCAAAAGTTATTCATAGTATATATTTGATATCCTATAAATGGTTGCCATTGCAACACGAGACCTCAATTAAAACGTGGATCACCAATTTGATCTTTATTGACTATTAAATATACGTGTGCAGTTTCGAAATTATGGCTTCAGTCATCTTTGTGTTCTAGGATTTAAAATATATAACAATAGGGGGTCGTACTGCCCCAATGTATTGAAAACACCCGTCTAGTAAAAATATTTTTTGTAATGGAAATTACATGTTTTTTTTGTTCATTTTTCCTGAAATTATGGTAGAGATCAGAGTCAGCTTAACATTACAACAATTTAACGATTGCGGTTTGCGTTGTATAATATGCACAGGTTATGGCAAGTGAGCAATCACTGCGAAGATGATAGATCATCTCTGTTGTGATCTCGCTACGGTTTAGAGCGGGCTTGAGATGAAAGCCTATCGATCTTACCACGAAAGAACAAGCTTCAATAATATTCTAGGCATTGTCAGTTAACGATATTGGCAAATCAAATCTTGTTGCAGAAGCTAAGCATAACAACTGCTTAATTCAATAAACCACTATTGCTTGGTATATATAGTAAAGATGCGGGATTCTACAAATTATGATGCTGTTATATTCATGTATATATAGAAAAGAAACATACCGAGTGATATTGCTTGAGTTCGATTTTGCCAGGCAGTCTTATTCTTGGAACAGCTTCGACGAATGATGGAGATCTTATCACGGAAGCACTATATATTATTTTTATTACGAGTCAGGTGATGCTAAAGTCTTATGCAATACATTAAACAATGCAAACAAGATAAGTCTCTAGCTAATCTTTGTTTATTTAAACCTATTAAACTAAAATGAATATTAGTCAATATTCCCCCCTCTAGGCAACGTCGAAAAATGTGCCTTAAAAACACTTTTGATGGTATTTTTGTTACAAGTAAGCCATGACCATCACAGAAATGCACCAAAGACTTCGACAAAGACGATTTGTGCAGTTGGCATCCAAGATTAAAATTTTGAGGTTTCTTCAACTGCTTTACGCGCTGTGAATCCGAGCGAAATAATCCGAACGGAATTTCATTTCCTTGGTAACTGCTTCAAAAAAATTCGATTGTCTCCTATATACCAGTTTAACAAGATATAACTTCGTCAAACTTGTAAGTTTTAAAAGTATAATTAGTGCAATTTACGCAACTGAAACTTTCATGAAATGTTCCCATAATAACGCCTTTCAAATAAAAGAGGGCTTTTATTGTAATACGTATACAAAAATATTTCAAAAGTTATTCATAGTATATATTTGATATCCTATAATTGGTTGCCATTGCAACACGAGACCTCAATTAAAACGTGGATCACCAATTTGATTTTCGAAATTATATGGCTTCAGTCATCTTTGTTTTCTAGGATTTAAAATATATAACAATAGGGGGTCGTACTGCCCCAATGTATTGAAAACATCCGTCTAGTAAAAATATTTTTTGTAATGGAAATTATATGTTTTTTTTGTTCATTTTTCCTGAAATAATTATGGTAGAGATCAGAGTCAGCTTAACATTGCAACAATTTAACGATTGCGTTGTATAATATGCACAGGTTTCGTGTCTGCGTTTTCTTCAAGTGCAAAAGTAGTATAGAGAGTGGGGGTGCGAGCTCAAACGATGTCAGCCATAAATATAAATACCAAAACATCACCAAATTTGTGTCAAATCGCGATTCGACAAAATTCGCTGTCATTTCGGTAATTCTATATTCACGGATAACATCGAATAAGCTCGCACCCCCACTCTCTATACTACTATGGCGGTCGTTAATTGAGCTAAACACCCCTCACGTTTTCCACTCGATTGATGTCAAACACGCGCGAGACTCACGAAACAATACCAAATTTATACCAAATCACGATTTTGCTAAATTTGGTGTCATTTCAGTCACATTTTAAAAAATAGAAAATGTCGTTTCAACATTTTCGCAATTTTATGTCGTCTCATCATTTTCGCGTTTTTGTTTGACCGACACGTTCTACTGTTGTTCCAATTCACGCGCGAAAAAAAACCCCACTAGATTATGATTCTAGTGGTGATGTTAAATAAATTTCAGTGAGAAAGCCATTAGATTGTGAGTCTAGTGGTCTACCTGCTATACGAATCAAGGTCACCTGTCGATGTTGCTAACAACAACATTCCTGTGCGCCCGGCAACCACAGCTTTTTGAAAAAGTTTTTGAAAAATATATTTTGAAATATTTTTTCAAAAAGTTGTAGTTGCCAGGCGCACAGGAATGTTGTTGTTAGCAACACACCGCATGGTAACCTACGTCATGTACTCGAGGACAACGACATAGTCAACATTGTGTCGTGAGAGACTTGCTATTTAAAGAGAAGAGTGACGGAGAATAAGAACGTCTATAAATATCGTGAATAAAAAACCGTTGTGTGAATGGGCTCGCGTGATTGTTATGAAACCACAAGTGGTCACCTGCTAGCGTAGCGAGTTAACCCGTTTGTTCACTATTTTCAGTGTTTGTCGTCTCACTTTTATAATGGTGATCGTACACATACTTCGACGTTGTGATTCCTCCCGACAACAAGCCTAAGAAAGGCACGTACGGTGTCACAATCGCAACAATGCTCTCAACGTCTTTCTTTAGTAACGGGTCTTTTTGCAGCTCGTCGTTTAGTTCGTCAGGGTTCTCAATAGCGTTCAACCCATCTAGTAAGCTGGCGAATTTGCTGATTAACAAGTCGGTGAGAAAAGCGTTTGCGATTTCCATTCTTTTCAACTCGTGTTGGTGCCATATCTTGTCGATAACCTTCGCGGACGCTTTTTTAATGTACGCTTCAGATTGGCTCACCACACCATCACCAGACAGTCTAATAAGTTCGGATCTCCTAACGTCAATATTGTCTTCCACAGTCGAAGTACCATCAGTGTCCTCAACTAATTCCTCAATTGTGGGATTTTCTTCACTTTTGCGTTTCACCATCACGTTATTACTTATACCCATATTTTATTGCGGAATAACAACTTCGTAACTGTATGGATAGCGTAGTGAGATTTCAAGTCTAGCGTACTTATTATTTTTTAATGCGGTCACAATCGCCAACACCTCTTCTTTGCTAACGTCTCCAAGGTAATCGTCAATAACAACCTTCATATCACTCTTACTCGGACAGTAAAAGTAAATGAGCTTACTAATGTTTTCTCTATACGGTTTTGCGATTGATGTCAATTGTTGTGTGATGACAATAACGCTCAACATAAAATGTCGCGCACTAAAAGCCAAGTTGACTAATTGACTAGTCCTATTCTTAACGTCCTGCCCACTCGCACAGTCGTCCAACACAATCAGAGTGTTAGTGCCTTTAAAAACATTTGTTACACACTTGAGAACAGCGTCGACACTGTCTTGCGCACAGTCTATCGCTAACACGTCGGGGTCGCGCACATATTTCCAATCTTGATACGCTTTGTTCCACTCGAAAGTAGGGCAAATCAACACAATGTAGTCAAATTTACCACGATACTCAGATTCCAGTGTTTCTAGCAAATAATGTGTCTTACCACAAGCTGTCATACCAACGATTAACATATTAAACGGAGTTTCCATTAAATTGCGTTTGATTTAATACTGGATTGATTGCGGCCCATTGTTCATGAAGTTGACCAACCCATCACTCATCACAAACACCCTGCACATAACATTTGCAGTCGTCGCTTTCTTAGTGATTTCAAGAAGCACACCAGATTGTGTGTTCACAATTTTTTTACCAGTGGCGACGTTGTGATTATCTTGAACGCTCCTCAAGTCGATGACCAATGCAAAACCACCTTTATAGAATTTATGTATGGTCATGAACTGAGCGTGTTCTTCACCCAACCCAAACAATCGTTTCGCTTCTGCATAGAACTTCGACTTTGGGATGCCTTGTGAGTACACACTATTTGGCACACCTTCAATTGTGACTCTAACACTCTCGATATTTGGGTAAAGAAACTCCTCACTGTCTGTTCGCACCTTATTCGTGAATAGCAACACAATTGCCTTCATGCTTTTTCTTGGTAGATTAACATTCTCATTCACAATGGTTGTGCCTTTATCCCATTCAGTGGTTTTCATCAACGTGACGTGTTCGTATGACAAACTACGACCACTTGCGTAACCCGACGTTATTTCATCAGAGAGCTCCTGGTTATCAATCGTCTCATACTCAAGCTCGAGGTTCTCCAGAGTGTATCCACCTACACTCTCATTGGATTGTGCCACCATGATGTCTGTGGCCTTCGGAAGTGTGATCACGTACTGCAAGTTGTTGTTCATGCTAAAAGGAGCGTACAACCCGTGGTCATTCATGATCCTACCAAGCTTTATCCGCTGCTTTGTCCCAATCACACTAAACATCAATGCGTCGCTAACCTTAACAACGTCTCCACTCGTCGCGCCACTGTCGTCCTTAGAAATTAGCTTTCTCAAGTTCTCGCCACCAATACCATAGTCAATCATTTGATTTCGCGTACTGATGCTTTCCCAAAGGTCACGATAAACACCAATGTAATTTTCCCCACCGTTGTCGTACACAGTCTCCCCAGCTAGTCTCACAACAAGTTTCTCGGCACAAAGCAACTTGCTCACATTGTTCAAGAACCAACTTTTGTCATTCGCATTCTTAAAGTCGAACACTAAACCCAACGATCCAGGCACCAAACAGCTGCTAACCTTGAGCTTTGGTATATCAATGTAAAGTTCCTCACCAGGACTGACTTTATTAGGGTTCAACGTGATCACATGCTGTGTTCTCACCCCTTTTATGACACCCATAGTCGCTCGTCTAAAACCAGGGCTCAACTCTGCCGATGTGACGTTCATATACTTTACATGTGTTTTGTTATCTTCGAAGCTGAGACCCTCGAAGATGAGACTACCGTTTTAGCTTGTAATAGTCATAAGCGAACCACACAAATATCACCGCGAGTACCCACAGATTTTGAGCCAACCATGCAAGACCCTTTGCACCCAACGTCAACGCATTGTAAACTAAATTAGCCAACCCAACAGCCCATGGACCCATCTTCATTATCGCGTTCTTAACAGCCTGTGCAAACGACCTCGTGGCCATAGCGCCTTTCACAACAGCGGACCTACCAGCGATAATAATTGTTGTTATAATTCCAGCCATTGAAATTGCTACGGCACTCAACCCAACCACATTCTCTTTAGCCCATTCCTTGAGTCTCTGAAACCTGTCAATGTCGATCTCTTGTTGCTCTCTAACCTCTTCTATTTGTCGCTGTCCTAAAGTTCTATCTCGCGCTTCTTCAAGCCCTACAACACGCTCTCTCAACACAAATTTAATGCTTTCATTGTCTTCATCGTCTAGCTCGCCTGATGTTGTATCTATTGCCTCTTGAAAGTGGTCTGCTTGCACTTGCAGCGCACCATCGTCACCTACTCTTGACTCAGGCGCCACACTATCGCTTGGATTAACCACACCACTCAGATCGCGGTTCTCGTTTGGTGTTAGCCCAGGTATGTCATCATAGTTCACTTTTGTTTCAATTACTGGGAAGTCATCTGAGGTCGCTTCTGTTGTGACAACTGTTGTTTCTGCATTCTCAGGGATTTGACTAACTAACTTTTTGAACTGCTCAATCGCATTTTTACTACTAGCGTCTTTACTGTAGATCAAACTTTTTTTCCCAGGTTTTAGAATTAGTTTAGGATTTCCATATTTACCATCTTTGTTTCTCGGTTTGAAAAGAATAGACCCTGAGTCCGTCACCTTTGATCTGTCGGCTATTTCCTTTGACGTGTCGTCACGACCGAGTTTTTTTTTATACAACTCACGTATTTTCTTATCTATTAGCTTGATTCTTTTTACTCGACTTTTTGTTACCTCTTTGTTGAACACGTTTAGCTCATCCAATTTTCTATAAAGATCGTCCGACCTCACTTCAAGAGCTACACTGTAGCTTGCGTCATCGACGTCACCATACGATTCCTGCTCAACAAACTCTACTGGTGGGACTTCTGTGTTAGTTCCTCTTATTGTCACCGTCTTACCATCGTCAGCGTCAATAAACGACGTCTCTTTTTGCCCATCTCGCCTCGCGTCTAGCTCACTCATTATCTTTTTCGCATGGTCTTGATAGTCGTTGTAATTAACACGAACGTCTTCCGGCATGTTGTCTTCAGTGTACTTACCATACATGCCTTCAATAAACTCTTCGATATCGGCAAGCTTCTCTTCTAATCGCTCGTCACTCATGTCATCGTACTCATTAAAGCTCTCCATCTCAAAGTCGTTGAAATCTCCTCCACCTTCAGCCATATTACATTAGCTCACATTTTGAATATCGCTTTCTGGTATCCACGAATTATGTTTGCTCTCATAACCTAACCATTTGACTAGCGCCATCTTCTTCCCTCTGACTTTCTTTCTTTTCAACACCTTTTCAACTCTGTACACATCGTCACCATGTTTCTTATTAACCAGCGATAGTTCCTGTTCATAAAATTTCCCAATAATCTGTTCACCGGTGTGGTCCTCAATTTCGTACACATTCGGATCACCACGAATAACCTTTACCACTTTAAACAGCTCCTCAGTGAAGTTGGCTTCATAGCCCTTTGTGAACACGCTCTTGTATTTACTAATTCTCACTGATTGACCAACTCTAAACTTTGGCAATGGGTTGTCTGCAAATTGGTGACCAAACAAAGTGGTCCAAACTTCACCCTCATTTGACTTATCGACATCCTTCGGTTTCATCATAATGCTTCGGTTCACATTGCTATTGTAATTGCTTACAAACTGGTCCAAAGCGTCAATCCATTTGTACGTCCCACGAGTATAAAAGTACTTCCACATAATGCTCTTCAGACTCCTATTAAAACGCTCAACAACAGCAGCCTTTTTATCACTCTTAGTGCTGAAATATTCAACGTCATGTTTTTTCAGCAAACTTTTCACACCAACATTGTAGAACTCAAGTCCATCGTCAAATTGGGCTAACTTAGGTGTGGTCCCAAACCGATCTTTAAAGTCATCCAACAATTTTCCAACAGCCTTAGTCATGTTCTTAGTGTCTTTTCTATAAACTGCAATTCCAAAAGCGTATCTACTCAATATTTCAATGCCTGTTAGTATCCAATAATAACCCCCATTCTGTTTTGAGTACTTACTCATGTCCACTACGTCCATTTGGAGCTCTTCACCAAGAAACCCAACAAAAGTCGCGCGGAACTTATGTCTTCTCACAATGGGTTTGTACCTAGTGTAAGTGTCCTGCGTGGTCAACCATTCTTTCACTGTTTTTCTAGTTACTTTCAATCCATCTCCCAATGCACTTTGATACAACCTCTCTGCACCACCGTACCCCGTCTTGGGATTATAGTAAATGTCTCTCAACCCTTGTTCTGTTTCCACACCAAGCTCCATATAATTCACACAATATACAGTTCCAATAGCACCGCGCCGACGTCAGCGTCACCATTGTTTGGTTTGACACGAAACGTCATACTTGAGTAAATACCTTTTTTAATTCTCACCTTGGACTCGACGTATGCATAACGTTGTATCCCTCCATCTAGAGACTGCTCGGTGGGTACTGGCAGTGTTGTGATCACATCGCTACGCCTCCCATCAGTGCCCACATTGCTCTCCGTCTCAACAGCGTCGCATGAGACCTCTACGTACTTTAGACCTCTGTTCATGTCAATCTTGTTTGGGCTGCCGTGCCACTTACCATCTAACTTAATTACTGCGTCCTTTGCGAAACCAAGCAAAAACCCAATGTAACCTAGCCTAAGTTCTATTGCAGCGCTGGCGCTCCCCCTAAAATACCAAATTTTGACCTTACTTCCACCTGTGGCCCACAGTTTCTCCACCATGAAGTCTACGTGAACCCCCCTAAACGCGTGTCGTAGAGCTCTAACCAACGCGTTGAAGTCGTAGTGCCCCCTACCCAATCGAAATGGCCTGAGTCTCGGCGGTGGGTTTCCTGTAGAAGTATCTAAGAATTGAACATAATCACTACTCATCACATTATCGTAGTTCCAAAACACAGTGGCTGTCTTAACTATAATGTGTGGGTTATCGTGTGTGGCTACCACACTATAGTCAAAGGTCACAACTTTATCCACACCTTCAATAAGCACCGTCAACTTTTGAGGGTTGTTGTGTGTACGTTGCTTTTCAGTGTAACCACCAGAGTCGAACCCATAGTTTAGACTCATTACTTTAGCGTACGTTTAGCGTTAGCTACTCAAGCGTTGCATACAAATCCAACAATATGTCACCAACATTGACACCACTACCATTTTGGTCAGTCACATTAAACACCAGCTGCGTAAAAGCGCCTTTGTTTATCGACACCTTCGACTCAACGTTGAAGAATTGTTGAACAGAGCTCTTCAGTGGTTGGGTGGTGGTCAATGGTAACTCAACGATAACCTCACTTCTGCTACCATTAACAATGTTCTCAGGTCTGTTCACAATGCTGCAACCCACTTGTACGTACTTCAACCCTTTGTTAACATTCACAACGTTAGGGCTGACCAAACCACTATAGTGGTTATCGTTGTGTTATCGTTGAACCCTAACAGCTCTCCAAATTTAAACAGCTCTAATTGTTGGTCAGTTTTTATCTCACACTTTGAATTGTGTTTGTTGGCTACTAGCTCAATAGCCCCTAATCCCTTCAATTCGTCGGCAATCATTTTAAAAGTGTGGTACCCAGACCCAAAAACGTGTTTGTTGTTGTTGTAGCTTATTTCATCATTCACACCGGTCTCCACGTTAACGTAGTCCCAAAAGATGGTCGCTTTTTTTACTAGTAAGTGAGGATCTGAGCCAAACGTCAAAAGTGCCTCTGGTAGATCCACAGTTTTCGTTGGACCTCTAATCAATACTACGACCCTGACCATATATAATGTAGCATGTGTTATGTGTAACATATGGTATATTATATATATGCAGAAAGCCCTTCATGACTACTATGGAAAGCACTACGAACGCGCGATGGCGAACACATCGAAGGCTACACACAACGCAAAGGCAGACCTCATCAAAAAGTACCCTCACGCTACTTTAAGCAAATTCGAGTTCGATCCAAATATTTCGCAAGATGGTAAAATCATGAGTGTCGACATATATTTCAGAAACAACGACATCCTCAGCACAGACATAACCAGCTCAACCTTCAAAAATGATAAAAACATGTGGAAGTGGCTACACAATAGTAAGTTCCCAATAATATGGCAAGGCGGTGGAGCTATCCAACCACTACCAAAAGGTCATAAGAACCACTGGGGGCTTTGGGATGGCTATCCAACGGAAAACGTGTTGAATTATCCAGTGAATAACTTCAAAGTCTTCGTTAACCAAAATAGCTACTTCATGTCAAAGCTACCAACCTTACAAATCACCACGTCAAAGACCATGTCAAAATGGGACGACAGCGAGTCTTACTACCGTGTTGTATTTGCGACGTATTGTGCAAGTTTTTGTTGTGGAGTGTCGTTGCAACATTTATCAGTGTCACAAGAAGTTCACCCCGTGGTCACAAGTGTGATGAGATTTCATGTGTACTTCACCATTAGAAGACTTCTCAGAAGAATGGAAGGTGGTGAGACCATGAAGTCAATAAGTAGAGAATTCAACGCTTCCGAATTGTATGGTAAGATTTCCAAGATCCCCAGAAAACATTACTACCAGAATAAAGTCCTGAGCGATGGCACAACAGGCGAATCCAGAGTCTTCACACTCAACGACGTTCAGAACGATTACAAACGATACGTCGCGCGGTTGTCAGACGGCTTTACCAACATTGGACTGCAATATCTAAATCAAAGCATAGAAGCCTTTGTGTACTCCACACTTGGTGCACAAGCGAGAACACGTGTATCTGTCGTTGGTGGTTCTGCAGGAAGTCTAGAGACCCAACAAGAGTTCCGCAAGTTGTTTTCTGACAGTGTTATCAACTACGACGTGTCGACATGGATTCTCAACATGAATAAATCGATTAGAGACACCAACGTTGTCCAAAATCTTGCAGTGTCACCAAGTACATGGTTAATGCCAAGTAATGTGGTGATTCTCAAGAATAAAATCGCTGGGTACAACAACTTATTAAAGATTGCCACAGAGTCCATGAAATTTGGAGTGAACACTCGCTTGAATGCGACGATACCAACGATTGTGGCTAAAAAAGTCCACCAAGAAAATGTGGTGACTCACTTAGTAGTGCCACCTGTGAAGAAAACAGTGGTCACCACCAATCAGAAGGCACAGACCACCACAAGTAAGTCAGACACGACAACGCTAGCGATAGTGTTAGGGTTCTCAGCAGTCTCTGGCTATCTACTAACCAAATACACCTTGAAGTAGCAATGAGTCTAAACTACGGGTATGAGTCTGACGACCCTCACGATAAAATACTAAAGAGAACGAAAAGGCATCTGGACGAAGACCCCAAATTAAGCGCGACCGGTGGAAGGATGTCTGGACTAATAGACATGCAAGGCTCGGCAATAAAAAACGTAGCAG
This sequence comes from Chrysogorgia sp. JL179-B06, assembly GCA_035772405.1. NCBI lineage: Eukaryota > Metazoa > Cnidaria > Anthozoa > Scleralcyonacea > Chrysogorgiidae > Chrysogorgia > Chrysogorgia sp. JL179-B06. The sequence goes on from JAYKKM010000376.1 coordinate 260,940, forward strand.
ACCCAGTCGATGACTCAGACGCTATCAACAAAAGAACTCTAGAGCAACTACTATCAGGTTTCCTCAAGAGTCAGTCCTATAATGTTGTGCTTGACTTCAACGTTAGCACACACGCCTTGAAAAACGTGGAATTTCACGCCAATGGTTCAAACAAAGTGAAAGCCATTGGTGAAACAAGTAAATTAGTGCAAAACAACCCAACCTATGGTCCTATTGTCGGCATCAGCGGTGTAAGCCAAAGTTTTCTATCCCCAGAGTTAACACCACTCCCACTTGAGTCAGGTCTCCATTTTAATTGTCCCAGTATGCAATGGTGTGATCTCTCTATTTTTGTTGTGGTGAGGTTACCTATGAGAACCGCTGGGTCAAATTGGGAGACAATTATATCAAACGACGACGGTCAGTGGGATAAGTTCATAGGGTACAAGCCTGGTATGACCAACGGACTCGCATATGGTGGCAGCATCCCAGCGATGGAGAGCATATGCACTATTCCAAGTGGCGTTGACCTCACAAAAATGCATATGATATCGATACACTGGCAAATGGACAATTCACACGTCAGAGTCAACAACATCAAGTCAACCGATTCAGACTTCGTAGCGAATATGAAAAAGATAGGCACACCCTACGGAACGATTTTTGGAATACACCGACCAAGAATACCACTCGCACCCTATGCGTACCCATCGTTGGTAGAATTCTACGGCATGAAAATTGTGAGTGGCTACATGACGAACCGAGACATCATAATCATGGGTGGAGAAATGATGAAGGAATATGGTATAAAGTAAATGGGAGCGTGTATTTCGAGACCTCATGAAATATATAAGATAAATAAGACGACTGATCACATGTTCAAAGCTGGTGGGTCGTTTGGCCGCGGTGATATAACTCTCGAGCTCCACGCTGAGATTGGTATGAGGTCTAAAAAGACTTACGGCAAACCTATTATGTTACCAGAGTCAGACACTGTGGGAGTGGTAGGAGACGTGACCTAAGTTAAAATGGGTTGGTCTCAGCTTCGAAGATTTAGAAAGCTGGTTCGTAGCATTAGAAACTTTTTCAGACGAAGCAAACCGAAGACTAATAAAACACATCTGATGCGTTGGTACACAACAAACCAGATCTATAAAAAACCTAACGCCCACACCGAGTAGTTTTTTTCGTGGGAGACTATATAGCGATGACTTCCATAACACTTCAACTATTTGATTTCGATGGCCACCAAATCACGACGGTTATGAACAACGGTGACATATGGTTCAAAGCGAAAGAAGTCGCGAGCGCTCTAGGTTATGCTCGACCAAAAGATGCAGTACACGACCACGTTGAACCTGACTGTAAAACGAAGATGGAGCAGGCCTCGTTTATCAACGAACTTGGAGTCTACTCGTTGGTGTTCTCGAGTAAAATGGAGCGCGCGAAACAGTTCGGAAGGTGGGTGCACTCAGAAGTCTTGCCAAGCGTTAGAAAGGGTTTAGCTGACGTCGGTCTCAAACACAATCAGTTTAAAATGATCACTGAGTTCGATCTTCACACGAAAGTCGTTGGTTTTCTTAGGAAATATTATCCAGAAGCTATTTTGATAGCTGCTTGTGGTGAAAATCAAGACACTTCAAGTAAAAGAATAAACTCGTGGAAAAAAGGTTACCAACGTGGAACACCTGATTTGATTATCGCTAATGCAAACCGACAGCGTAGCGGGCTTGTGATTGAGTTCAAGAACCCAGGTGGCACAGGTAAGACATCCAAAGAGCAAGACTCTCTGCTACTCAGATACAAATCCGCTGGGTATCTAACATTGTTGTGCGACTCGTACGACGACGCTATTACTGTGATAATAAAATATTTCTTTGACATTGGGTTTCAATGTTCCCAGTGTTTTCGTAAATTTAAAAATAAAGCAGCGTTAAGTAACCACGAGAGACACTATTGTAAAGAGACTTTTTAGACAGTGAGTAATGAGTCGAATTAGCGACCACTCTTGTTGTTGAGACAACGCTCGAAGTGACAACTGTTCTAGCATTTTTAAAAGACGTTTTTAACTCAATAAAAATATCTGCGAAACTTTCTCTCAATGAAAATGTTTATGGAACCTTCTGACCACTGTGTGATGCGTGACTAATTTTATGTGTGTGTGTGAAAAAATGTTTCTATGAGACATTGGACGCTTCATGTGACCAATGTATAAATTTAAAAAAGTGGGGTATCCGAGAACACCCTTAATTTTGTGTGGAAGGATGATGACGTCTGCACACTGCGCGGTATTGCTCAGCACCACCAACAAATGATGGTCCTGGATTATATCTCCAATTGGGTGGCGCTTCGACAGTCGTTCCGCGAGTGTCACGACAAACAGCGCAATACGCTTTTAGAAATGTGATGTCGTCTGCCATTGGGAAGAGCGTGTCGAGTTCACCAAGTCTTTTTAAGTGCTCTGTTGCTATGAGACCACAAATAATGACGTGAATGCTAGCTTTGATGTACTCGTGAATAACTGGGAGTAGATCAGAGTACCAATGGCCTTCATCAATACCGATGACATCATAACCAGCTAGTTTGGAAGAACTTGGGAGGTTGGTGATTAACTTCGCAGGTAAACTGTCTGATCCAACGACAATAGTTTGACGATGTGTGGAGAACGTGTGGTCAGTTCGTCTGGTGTCGCCTGCGTTGTTCATGTAAAGGACTCTAAGCCCTGATTTACTTAACGCAACTAACCTGCGGAGAGTCTCTGTCGTTTTTCCTGCAAACATAGGACCAATCACGATTTCTAGTTTACCAACTTTCTTCATGGTTACTATACCTTCAGAGAAATACTCTCTCCTGTTGCGGCAACTGCTGTTCGTTGTTAAATATCCGCTGAAGCTCTAAGTTTTTAAGATGGGACTGCGAGCTCTCGTGTCTTGAGCGATGCATTGGGTTGCTTGTGGTCACACCGCATGGGTAACACATGTACACGTTGTGCAAGTGTGCAAAGCTCTGATGGGTGGATGAGCGTATGTGGTCCTCGATGTCGTCCGCACTCAGTATATCATTACACCCCACCATGCAAACGTTAACGTCACGGTTCGCGGCGAGCTCTAGCCACGCTTTGAGTTTGGTTGGGCATGGTCTCCATAGAAGGATCGTTAAGAACACTTCGAGGTAGTTACCGAGTAATGTAGCGGTGGACTCACAAGGGTTACCTAAGTTATAGTCACCACCCGCTAACACAAGACGCTTGAACGGTAAGTAACACCACACGGGGATCTCGTTAGCTAACTTATTAACCCACCAGTTGGCTGTGTCTTCTTGAAGATTGATCCAAGCCTCGTGAACACGCTTTGTGGTGAGAGTCTGAGCGTTGAATCGTTTTAGCGATTCCTCATTTCTACTATAGATGTCGTGCAACGCGAAGGCTGACAAGTACTCTTTTAAGACGCTAGGTCCAGAGGTGTCTTGTGGGATAGACACGTTGATAAAGTGGTCTCTTCGAAACTCGGCAATCTCCGCTTCGCTAACCTCTCGGGCTTGAGTCATTATGTTATACTCCCAGAAAAAATCCTAATTTTTTAGTGCGTTTGGTCTGGAGCTGTGAGATACCTGTGAGGTCAACTGTGAGATACCTGTGAGTAAGATAACACGTGATAGTGTATTAGATGGCTGAAGACTCACAGACGGCTGAAGCGAAGATCACAGCTGATGTGAAGAGTGTTAAGGTGAAGGACCCAAAACGTGTCGCTGCTGGTAAGAAGTTGGCTGAGATATCGAAAGCTGCGAAAGAAAAGAAAATGCGTGAAATGATAGTCAACGAAGAACAGGGTAGTGAGTGGAGCTATGGTTATATTGTTGGAACACTTGGTGTTATCATTGCTGCTGCTTCGCTATGGTACACAATTAGCAGTGAGAAAGAGACACAATTAGAACCTGTGAGTACTGCATCAGCACCCGCGTCAGAAAATCGTAGAACTTGTCGTCCAGCGTTAGACACATTTGATTCTTGAACAAAACACACGACAATGTATATGGCTGCGATCGATCGAAAAGAACTTATGAACGAATTGTACGACGCGCTACTTGTCACGACCGGCGCTGTGGTAGTGAGTATGATTTCTAAAAGGGCTTTGGGAGAACCATTGGGGACACCAGAGACAGTGAGAGGCACAGTGAAACTTGCTGCGGCTGTTGGTGCAGGAACGCTGTTAGTAAAATGGGTACAATCGAAAAAGTGGATACCGACAGATCCATTCAAATCAATGTAAGTTAATGGTGAGTGTTGTGGCTGGAGGGATTTTTAATGCAGTGGCTTTTGCAGGCGCTGGCTTTATGTTTTCAAAGTTTAATCACACAGGCTATGAAGCTGAGATGAAAAGGCACAATCATGCGTTGGAGCAGTTAGCCAGTGCGAAAGAACTGTGGTATGAAAATGAAGTCGCTAAAAAAGATCAGATTCAGCGCTTGCGACAACAGCTCTCTGACGCTAATGCTGACATCAATGACACAAACCACGCGCTGGAGGAGCTTAGAAGCGTAATGACCATACAGTACAGCGGACGAGTGTTCACTGACCTCCCGAAGATTGCGGATTACTACCAACCGAGTGCGGAAATGAAGGATTACCAATTATTGTTTGTTAGTGCGTTAGGTTTGGGTAGTGGAGTAGTGGTGTGGGTACTCATTCAATAAAAAAAAATGTTGGAGTAGTATAAGTGATGGACAAACTTATGAGGCAGATGAGTTTTGGTTTGACAATTGATGAGATCGCAAATGAGACGCAAATTAAGTGTGGAGACACCTTCAAGTTTTACTACTGCTCGGATTGTGACGTTGTGAAAAACATAACTGACTGTGGTGGGTACGCGTGTCCAAAGTGTGGCGACATCGAATGGGGTTACACTCAGAGTTATAGCGACATGAGACTCACACGACCAAAAAGCGTTCACAAGCGGTCTTGGTGGATGGGGAGGAGACTACGGAACGTTGTGAGGGGTGAGCACCTTGAGTTGATAAAAGAGGACTTCTTGAAAGTTGTCAATGTGTTGTACTCATGCAATTTGATAAAGGGTAGAAACGTCAGCAGATACGGATACTACATTATTAGGTTGTGTCATAGAAGACAACTTGAGACACTCGAGAAGGTGTCAGACCTTAAAGACGGAAAGGTGAAAGGTCTTATGGAGTCGAGGTGGTTAACGACAGAGACATCAATCAGGTAAACGAAACTAGAAGCGCTGTCATCAACCTTTTGAGACGTGAGTTGGGTGAGACCAATGGAATGAAAGTGGTAGAGACAGTTAAGGTCACTTTTGAGAAAGTCCTAGAGCGTGATAAGACCACATATAAAACTGCCTACTTTAACAGCGGGACGTTTGTCGTCATTAACGAGCGTGACATTGAAGGTGTTGCCAATCATGGGTCGGAACAGATCTTGACGCGGGTAGCTGGGTGGTTATCTGAGGGGTCTGGATGGACTATCGACAAAATAGACGCACACTACGTTAATATCGCTATTTATAGACCCTTGAATGGGAGTAGCTACATTGTGTTACCAAAGGAGCTGTGCAATAGTATGAAGGGCTTGATAAACGTAAATAATGAGGATGACAACGAGTGCTTTAGATGGTGTCACCTAGCACATAAGTTTCCCGTTGGAAAAAACTCTGATAGAACGTCAAAGTACGTCAGACGTGTCAGTGAGTTGAATTACGATGGAGTCGACTTCCCAGTCACACTCAAAGATTACAACAAGATCGAAAAGGCTAACGAAATTAGCATTAACGTTTTTGGGTATGAAAATAAGCAGCCATTCCCTGTGTACGTTTCTAAGGAGGTGTATCCTGACCATATGGACCTATTGTTGATAACTGCCGATAGCAACAAGCATTATGTGTATATTCGCGATTTCAACAAATTCATGTACCGTCAGACAGAGCATAAGGCGAGAAAACACTTTTGTAGATATTGCCTGCAGTGTTTTACCCGAGCGGACGTGCTTGAAAGTCACATTGAAGTGTGTTTGGTCATCAATGGGAAGCAAGCTATTAAAATGCCGCAAAAAGGTGCGAAAGTGAAATACGAGAATTTTAGTAGGCAGCTAAACGTACCATTTGTGGTGTACGCAGACTTTGAGGCTATCACACAGAAGGTGCACACAACAACACCATCAAGCGAGTGTAGCTACACAAATGCTTACCAGAGGCACGTTGACTGCGGTTATGGGTATAAATTAGTTTGTTGCTACGACAACGAGTACAGTAAGCCAGTAAAAGTGTATCGCGGTGAAAACGCAGTCAACAAGTTCATTGGGGAGATGTTAGAAATTGTCGAATATTGTAAAGAGACATCTGAGAGTCACTTTAACAAAGAAATGACACTGACTGATGATGATAGACAAGACTTTGACGAGGCTAAAAGTTGTCATATTTGCAGTGTTGAGTACACTGGCGCTGACGTTAGAGTGAGAGACCACTGTCACGTGTCAGGTAAGTATAGAGGGTCTGCACATCGTGAGTGTAACGTGAACTTTAGATTGACTGATAAAATTCCTGTGATCTTTCATAACTTACGCGGTTACGATAGTCATTTCATTATGCAGGAGATTGGCAAGTTTGGTCAAGACATAAATGTGATACCGAACAACATGGAGAAGTACATGGCGTTCATGCTTGGAAAAAACTTGGTATTTTTGGACAGCTTTCAGTTTATGGGTAGTGGTCTAGACAACTTGGTGAGGAACCTACCAAGGGACGCTTTCAAACACACGTCAGAAGTGTTTCACGACGAGGGGTTGGCACTCATGACAAGAAAGGGGGTCTACCCCTATGATTATATGGACTCCTTTGAAAAATTCGATGAAAGCGAGCTACCCTCTAAAAAAGACTTTTACAACGTTCTGAATGACGAGCACATTACGGAAGAGATGCACGAGCGCGCTTGCGATGTGTGGGACTACTTTGACGTTAAAAATATGGGTGGGTATCACGACCTGTATTTGAAAAGCGACGTGCTCTTGCTCGCTGATGTTTTTGAGAACTTTAGAAAGACATGTCATCGTGAGTATAAATTGGACCCATGTCACTATTTCACATCACCTGGATTGGCTTGGGATGCTATGTTAAAGATGACTGGAGTGGAGCTCGAATTATTGTCTGACATTGACATGTTCCAGTTCGTAGAAATGGGTATGCGTGGTGGTGTGAGCTACATATGCAACAGACATGGCGTGGCGAATAATAAATATATGAAGGGGTACGATAAAGCGCAAGAGTCGAAGTATTTGATGTACCTTGATGCCAACAATTTGTACGGATGGGCGATGAGTCGAAGTCTACCTACGGGTGGCTTCAAGTGGTTGACTGAGAGAGAAATAGAAAAGGTTAATCTACGCGACTATCACAACAATAGTAAAAAGGGCTTACTGCTCGAAGTCGACTTGGAGTACCCAGACCATTTGCATGACCTACATAACGATTACCCGCTGGCTCCTGAAAAGATGGAGATAACTGTCGACATGTTGTCAGAGTACTGCACGAAAATCAAAAATAAATTTAATGTGAGTGTTGGTGGTGTGAAGAAGTTGGTGACTAATTTGATGGACAAAAAAAAGTATGTGTGTCACTATGGAAATCTGCAGTTGTATATGGATCTTGGATTGAAAATCAAAAAGGTTCATAGGGTCCTACAGTTTGACCAGTCCAAGTGGTTGGGTAAGTACATTGACTTTAATACAGTCAAAAGAACTGCGGCTAAGAACGCTTTCGAGAAGGACTTCTTCAAGCTGATGAATAACAGTGTGTTCGGAAAAACGATGGAAAACTTGAGGAAGCGTGTGGACGTAAGATTAGTGACCACTGGGAGGAAATTTGAAAAGCTTGTCTCAAAGCCGACGTTTGTGTCTTGCAAGATATTTAGCGAGAACTTAGTCGCCGTCCACAAAGTTAAAGAAACGCTGACATTGAACAGGCCCGCATATGTGGGTATGTGCATACTAGACTTGAGTAAAACGCTGATGTATGATTTTCACTATAACTACATTATGAAAAAGTACTCTAGCGACACCTGCAGATTGCACTTCACTGACACTGACAGTCTGCTGTACACAATCAAAACTGGTGACGTCTACTCCGACTTCATGGAGGAGCGCGAAAAGTTTGACAACAGTGATTACCCTGTAGACAACCCATTCGCTTTTAAGGAGAATAAGAAAGTTATTGGGAAGATGAAAGACGAGTGCGCTGGAACGCCAATTATTGAGTTCGTTGGGTTGCGCAGCAAAATGTATAGTTATTTAAAAGAGGATGGAGGTGGTGGGAAAACTGCTAAAGGTATTAGAAAGAATATAATTAAAAAGGTAATCAGACACGAAGATTACAAAAGTGTGTTACTCAAGCAGAAACAGTTGCGACACACAATGAAGACCATTAGAAGTGTCAAACATCAGCTAGGTAGTTACGAAATTAATAAAGTGTCGCTATCCTGTTTTGATGACAAACGATACCTTTTAGAAAATGGCATTGACTCCTACGCATATGGTCACAAAAACATTGTAGTGAGAGATAACAACACATCCACTGACACATCTTAAACACTGCGACGTAACTCCCATAAGGTTGTTTTCTCACTGACTCGCTAATCGACAAAAACGCTATTGAGAACCCTGACGAACTAAACGACGAGCTGCAAAAAGACCCGTTACTAAAGAAAGACGTTGAGAGCATTGTTGCGATTGTGACACCGTACGTGCCTTTCTTAGGCTTGTTGTCGGGAGGAATCACAACGTCGAAGTATGTGTACGATCACCATTTTAAAAGTGAGACGACAAACACTGAAAATAGTGAACAAACGGGTTAACTCGCTACGCTAGCAGGTGACCACTTGTGGTTTCATAACAATCACGCGAGCCCATTCACACAACGGTTTTTTATTCACGATATTTATAGACGTTCTTATTCTCCGTCACTCTTCTCTTTAAATAGCAAGTCTCTCACGACACAATGTTGACTATGTCGTTGTCCTCGAGTACATGACGTAGGTTACCATGCGGTGTGTTGCTAACAACAACATTCCTGTGCGCCTGGCAACTACAACTTTTTGAAAAAATATTTCAAAATATATTTTTCAAAAACTTTTTCAAAAAGCTGTGGTTGCCGGGCGCACAGGAATGTTGTTGTTAGCAACATCGACAGGTGACCTTGATTCGTATAGCAGGTAGACCACTAGACTCACAATCTAATGGCTTTCTCACTGAAATTTATTTAACATCACCACTAGAATCATAATCTAGTGGGGTTTTTTTTCGCGCGTGAATTGGAACAACAGTAGAACGTGTCGGTCAAACAAAAACGCGAAAATGATGAGACGACATAAAATTGCGAAAATGTTGAAACGACATTTTCTATTTTTTAAAATGTGACTGAAATGACACCAAATTTAGCAAAATCGTGATTTGGTATAAATTTGGTATTGTTTCGTGAGTCTCGCGCGTGTTTGACATCAATCGAGTGGAAAACGTGAGGGGTGTTTAGCTCAATTAACGACCGCCATAGTAGTATAGAGAGTGGGGGTGCGAGCTTATTCGATGTTATCCGTGAATATAGAATTACCGAAATGACAGCGAATTTTGTCGAATCGCGATTTGACACAAATTTGGTGATGTTTTGGTATTTATATTTATGGCTGACATCGTTTGAGCTCGCACCCCCACTCTCTATACTACTTGCAAATGAATCGAAAATTAAGTTTATCTTATTTGAAAAACTCTTAAAACAATGAGGAATAACAACTTACAGCTGTTCCATATTTCACTCAGTTCTTGAGATATTTAGACTTATGTGATATTTAAATGAGCTGATCTATGACGTAGCAAGTTGTACACAACATTAGAAAATCATGTATATCCTTCCAATATTATTAAAAAATCACTCAAAACTTTGTAATTACTACATCTCATGAAACAAAACATTAAAGACAAGCTTCAAGAGATTTCGTTCAATAATCTTTAAGATATACAGGATTTTCCAATGTTGTGTACAACTTGCTACGTCATAGATTATCTCATTTGAATATCACATAAGTCTAAATATCTCAAGAAGTAAGTTAAATATGGAAGACCTACAGCTGATTTAAAAATAGTAATGTTATCTATACACTTTATATGGTGCGGCAAAGAGTTCAAATTTAAAGTTTCAATTTTTCGATTTCCAATTTTCAATTCAACATTTTCAACCAACAAATGGTTAAATGTCCATGTTAATTTGCGACCAATTGACTAGGATTTTTACCATTTTTAATTATATTTACAAAATGAAAGGGTATTTCTAGTCTTTCGATGACTACCCTGGTCCCAGAGGTTCTACGCCGCCGCCTTTAACGCTGTTGCGTTAATCTAATTAAAATTTAACCAATCAAAAAACATTTCGAAAGTTGATCGGATCTAATTTAGACAATTTCACAAGTAAACAATAATCGACAACAAATCTCTTCGATTCTAAGATTATGGAAAAGACTCCCCTAGGTTCTACTACGCCAAACACAAATGAATAGTTTCCATCGCAAATTCCTTGCTCTTCGATGTTATCCCCCAGTCAGACTAACAGTAGTGATTCCTTTAGCTCGTAACTGTCGAATGTGTGAATCAACTAAGGAGTTTAATGGACATACAACAGCAGAATGGGGTCAACATACTGTAATCCTCGAATCGACAGGTCTCTACAAATGTCTGGCACGCTCTGAAAAATCAATGATTTCCTATGGAACATACATAAATCAACGGGACGTATTCGCAATTCTACCAACTGGCCATCGACCGGACGTATTCGCAATTCTACCAACTGGCCATCGACGGTATGTATTGTCGATTTATGTATGCCAAAAGGGCCTCCTTCTGCGACGGTTAAGGGATTTAATTTCAGGAAAACGTCTCGGAAGAACGACCGATAAAATGTCATCCATTTGTCCATATTCTAATTTTATCCTGCTTCGAGTCTTTGACAAAGAATCTTGAGACAACTTATTTTCACACTTCTCCGCACGGGTAATTCGTTATATCATCCAACCCCCCGATTATATTATTGAGCCAATCACAAAACGACCCCAAGATCTGGCCCTAGCAATCTTATTGGTTCGGAGCGATTAAAGAAATGGCCCGTGCGACCAGAGGTTCCCTCACCAGCAGGCAGCAATTATTGCAGACAAACAACTATAGCTTCCTACGGTATAGTAGGAAAGTGTATTCATTTGTAACGGATGTTAATTGCGTACAGGATAATATTAATTACTGACGTTCATATCAAGTAGATTAGTAGAATTAGTTCCCATTTGTAAATAGTTACGGAAGAACATAACTTCCTGTACCTAGGTGCATGGTAAACCATTATGTAGCCATGTCTTTATATAACGTAATGTGTAACGGGCCGAGTTACTATGAATACACTAGTCAAGACACAAGACTCTTGGTCGGAACACACTTTATTTTACATTTCACAATTTCTTATATACTCTACGTTGCCCTTGGTTGGCCATCGGTGACTTCCTTTTTACGTGGGAAGTAACTCTACAGTACGTCAGTGCATTTCGTCCAAATTTTCTTGGATTACCTCGACTAAAATCAACATTTATTGTTTTAGTTGGATTAACTATATGTATTACGAGCTGCAGGATTTTCTTCACCTTCAGAAGGGAGGGAACCTCTGTCCAGCAGGGTAAACAACAGTGGAACACACACATTGTACCATGACATTTCAGTGAACCACACTGGTACTTGATTTCTGTCAACTTTTTAATGTTGGCAAATATAAAATGCACTTGAATAAAATAACATAATCATTATTATCATTACATATTATTCTGAACTCAAATAACATCAACACACGAGATATATAAACCTCTTTGGTTTTAACATTATGTCCTTCAATTCCGGTTCTGTATTGCTCAATTGTCACCACACCCCATCTTTACAAAAAGTATAACATTTGTAATGTTTTTAGCGAGTATAGCGGCTTCGTTTGGATAACATTCGTTTGGATAACATAACAACATTTTGTCTCAACGGGCGAATGTTTTACAGCAAAAACCCGCTAACAAGAACCTACCATTATTTAGAACCGCAGGCTGAAATTAAGAATTTGTTTATATAAGAACATATTTGAAGAATATAAGAACCTATCCCATGAGGCTGATTGGGTGAAATGTACAATGGGTGAGCGTGCACAATGAATGGTTTCGTTTAGCTTTTTAACTAGCACAATGGCTTAGTTTGATTTTTGTTAAGTGATAGACACACTGCGTCTAATCCGATTGTTGATCAGCGCGAACACAATCGTTCCTGTGATAACAAAACTAGAAAGCTCAGCAATAAATAAATATTCACATGTGAAAATGGTCAGCTGCTTCGATATGTGAACTTCGGTCGACCACGCTGGCTACGCCCTCTAACTAAATCACATCGACTCCGCTTTATTCTCAGGAAACGTTCGCTACAATTATCCAATGTAAAGCCCTGTGCAGTATGCCGACGACTCTTCTTCGTCAAGAACGTCATCACATCTTGACGAAACAAATAAATATATAAAAAGACACAAAAAGCAGACACGTATGTTATTTCTTTTTAACAGTTATTTTTTTAGCAGAAACTTTATTTATGGTTAATGTGTCGTCATCGTGTGACACGTTTTACAAACACTAATTAATGATAATTAATTAGTAAATTAATGATAATTAATTAGTAATTTTATTTCACTAGCTATTTATACACGAAGCATTGTACCCAGGCGCCTGTTTTACAAGTTTTTATAGTTTTACAAGCTTACATTGTTTTACAAGTGGATTATTAGTTTACACAACTAGGAAAGATCATCATCATCAAATAAATCATCAAATGCTGAAATAAGAAAAAAATTCGTAAGATCAGTTACTATAAACAGCTGTTTCTTAATCAAGTAATATTTGACATTTCACTCGAGTGAAGGAAAATTGCGAGTGTTGAAATATATACATTTTAAGACCAAACCGGGAATAGTTGTGAAAAATGCAACATCAAGGTCTCCATCAAGAAATTTCAGCTCGATTTTCTCTTAAAATACTGATTTGTTTGAGATGTAATATGAAACACTCGAAGTTTGTTAAAAAACCTCGGTTTTCAACAAACTTCTCGGTGTTTGGATATCCTGATGAAATCTTCCTCGTATTTCATATATTACACGAACTTCATTTGTATTTTGGCTGGATTACACCTTTAACCATCCACTTATATTCTGAACAACCACTTCTTCTATTTCTACTGTTTCTTAATCAAGTTCTCCAAGCAAACGGGCCAGTTTTTGCAAATTTTTGCTTCACCAAAACTGACCACTTTTAGGAATACTTACCATTAAAAAAATCTCCATGGACGGCTCTTTCACTGGCGGCTAGTTCTACCATCATATTACCCGCACAAGCCTTCAAATATTAAAACAAAATTTATCACACATGACCACATCAACATTTTGCTGCTGTATGCAATATGTAATCTTGCTTAAATAAATGTTTCTGAAATTGAATTAATTATCAAACCACCTGCATGATTAATTACATGTATAGCATTTCAGGCTACTGATAAAACCCTCTTACAGTAGTTCTTACAGTCAACCGTTGCTCCCTATGGTTTTATGACCGCGCGCGATCTGGTTCCTAATTTGGCGGGAAATTTACTGATAATCGGGAAATTTTATGACTTCAGCATGGGTTAAAGAGTCCGGAAATAAACGCAAATCTCGCGTTTCTCCGTTGAAATATTTTGAAAATTTACACACTTCAAGATGAAGTTTATACCTTTTAAATTCTGTTTTTTCAAAAAATTATATGGGACAAATTTTGCTTGATGTTTAAAAACATTAAAGGTGCAGTCCAGTCCGTTCTGCGCATGTGTGATATTTCAAACGTTGGGGACCCCACATGTAAACAAACTTTAACGGAATAGATTTGCGACAGTTCGAAAGCGAGTATTCGTTAAAGGTGGCGAAGGCACGAGTGGTAGTTTGATATATTAACAACATTTAGGAACCAAACAGCTTCTTATAACACGCTTTTTAGGCGGAAAAGCTCAAGCGTGTGAAAAAAATCCGCAATACTTCATGTTCAATGTTTATATAATGCAATGTAAACAAACGATGTAAACAGAAACGTGGACATGCGCAGAACGGACTGGACGGCACCTTTAAACGTGGTGATATTGACAAAACCATCTGACATTTATTTTTGACTAAAATATTTCTCCAAACAATTCCCACAAGACTGTGAAGGAAACACACGCAATGGCAGAGAAAAGATGAAAAATATTTTTTAAATGTTATACACTGGCAGTCAAAGAACTGCTCAAATACAACTTATTTAATTGGACGAAAGAGAAAGACAGCAAGGAGAGAAGACAGAACTATGGTCAGAAAAAAGTAAGTCTGATCACTACAAGACTGCTCCAGAGGTACAGTAAAGGCAGAGATTCAGCTTGAGCATGGTGTGAGTGTGTCTGCTTCTACCACCCGAAGGAGGCTAAGAGAAGGGTGGACTCATTAGCTGAAAACCAAGAAAGAAGCCACGCCTAATATCGCGACACGAGAAGCCTCGGCTGGAGTTTGCACGAACTCACAAGGATTGAACAGCTGAACAGTGGTCCGAAGTCATTTTTAGCAATGAGGGCCGGTCCAGGTTTCTTTTGCATACTTGTAGGAGTGATGGCAAGATGTCAGGAGGATGGCAGGGGAGGAATTTATGGAAGATTGCATCCAACCTGCATCAATGAAGCATGGAGGTGGTGGGGTTGTAGGGCCCCTACCCTGATTATGTAACAGGGATTGTTGATACCGACCGGATGTTATACCCCCGGATGTAAAAGACACAATGTAAAATGACAAACGTGAACTGGTATTAAAGATGCTTTGATCGTTTCAATCATACGTAAATAAGGGTGAAGGGAGTAACATTTTGGCGCCCAACGTGGGGCTGCCAACTGAAGAAAGGGAAGTGAAACAAAAGGCTTTAGTATTTGGACAACGCGATTATATTTGGATGTTTTCGTAGACTATAGCTGTGTTTTAAACTGTTGTCTGTTGTCGTTGGGATTATGTCAACATCACTCGAGGATTTACAAATAAAAGTCGAAGAACTGCTGTACAAACAAAATGTCGATACACTGGTTAGCATCGCGGAGAAATTGGAATTTGAAGACGTCGAAGAACTCAAGAAAAAGCCGAAAATTCGAGTGATTGACTTCGTGCGAAGGTCTAGTCGAAGGCTTGGCAGATAACGACGGTAAAGGTACGTTTACACACAACGATTAATCGGCCCGATTTCTGGTTTAGCTGGATGTTAAGTGGAGAAACAGTCAGCGGAGTGTCCCGTGGGCTCATTTACCTTGGTCGTATTCCTGTCTCTCGTTACTTAACATCCAGCTAAACCAGAAATCGGGCCGATTAATCGCAGTGTGTAAACGTACCTTTAGACCAACCTGTTGAATGAAGTTTTGTCAGAACTTGGTGGTTTAAAGATACCAGAGAAAGTGGTAGATACCGATAAAGAATTAGAAGAGATGTTAAAATTACAACAAGAATACGAAAAATTG
Source organism: Chrysogorgia sp. JL179-B06 (assembly GCA_035772405.1). Classification (NCBI taxonomy): domain Eukaryota; kingdom Metazoa; phylum Cnidaria; class Anthozoa; order Scleralcyonacea; family Chrysogorgiidae; genus Chrysogorgia; species Chrysogorgia sp. JL179-B06. The sequence goes on from JAYKKM010000376.1 coordinate 276,517, forward strand.
AAGCTTGATCAAGAAAATCAGTTGTTGGTGATGAAGTCAAAAATAGACAATATCCTGTCCAAACAGCATCATGGCGAATCGCCAAGCCAAGAAACAGTTACGAAATTGAGCGAAGCGAGCAGTAAAGAGAAACAACCAGTAGTCGTAACGCCACTGAGTAATCACAATTTACTACGACGAGAGTTCAAGATATCTGGGCAAGTTGGAGATCCTGGACAGACGGAGAAACTAACATTTATTTCGCTAAATCACCAAATTGATTCGGGTCTAAAGCGGAAGTACACCGAAGATGAAATAGTCGATGCTGTAATTCGAGCCATATCTCCTCACACGAGTCTACGAAGTTATGTCGAGACATTACCAAACCTTACTCTTCCACAACTTCGAAAAATAATGCGAATTCATTATCATGAGAAGACCGCCTCGGAGCTGTATCAACAACTAACAACAACGTGCCAGAAACCGAAAGAAAACGTCCAACAGTTCTTGCTGCGAGTTTTGGATGCCCGAAATAAGGTAATTTTTGCTAGTAAAGAAACTGATTGTGACTTCAATTATAGCAATCATTTAGTACAAAATACCTTTTTGAAAGCACTTGAAACTGGCCTTCGTGATGACCACCTAACAACCAGTTTGCGACCGATACTTCAGAAAGAAGGGATTACAGATGAAGAACTTATGAGAAGTATAAATGACTTAGCTGCCCACAAAGCTGAAAGAGAAAACAAATTGGGGATTTCACCAAAAAATGTCAAAGCCAATGTAAGTAAAGTTGAAGATGTTACAAACAAGACCGAGAAATCTAAGCATGCAACTGCTGAACCTGGTGAGAGGCAACAACTTCTAGCAGAGATTAAAGAGATTAAGTCAGAACTGACTTCACTTAAAGCCAGGATTGATAATGATGAGAGGGAGAGCCCTCCCAGAACCAAGTGGGACCAGCATCAATCAAGGCGCCCAAGAGGTTGCCAGGAGTGCAGGAAGCAGAGGAAAGGACATATTTGTCGACATTGTTTCATTTGTGGTCAGAATGGCCATTTTGCCAACCAATGTGAGTTGAGGGAGCAGGGAAACGACCAACGGCTGTTTCCAAGGGACAGGGAATAGCCGGCAGTCCAAATGACAAGTCCCCTATTTGTAGTTGCTGTAAAGAAGTTCAAGCAAAAGGAAAACCTACCTTGAGATGCAAGGGTTGTAAGTCTGTTTTCTACTGTAACAGGAGTTGCCAAAAACAACATTGGTCTGACCATAAAATTACTTGTACTGCAATACATCAGGTAATTGACCCCCCAGAAGATAATGGACATGGACTCTTTGTCACACACCTCACACCGACTCAACAGAGGAAATTAGCAAAGCTGATTGGAAAGAAATGTACCATCCAAGGTAAACTTAATAATAAGCCTGTAGACGTATTGTGGGACACCGGGGCTCAAGTGTCATTGAAAAGTGTCACAAGACTCCCTGAAACAGAACCACCCGATGTTGCTCAGTATCAGGGATTTAGCTGAGTTACTTGAGACTGAACTAAAGCTCACAGCAGCAAATGGTAGTGCAATACCACACACAGGATGGGTTGAACTGACATTTATGTTGTCTTCTGGTAAAGATGAAGTATCTGTGCCATTCCTTGTTACAAGAGAAGCTATGGATACTCCTGTAATTGGGTACAATGTAATTGAAGAAATTGTAAAAGTTGGAAATGGAAGTTTAATCCCTCAACTACAATCTGCAATTGTTAACATTGGTACTAAGTACTCTGCAGAGGCCCTGGTGAATCTGATTCAGAATACTACCAATGATTATTTGTGTGATGTGAAAACAAGGAAAGGAGATTTTGTAGTCCCAAAGAAGCAACAAGTGAAAATTCCATGCCGTGTAAACACAGGTCCTATTGGAGGCACAACACCAGTGTTGTTTGAGCCAGATATAACAATGCCATGGCCTTCAAGTCTGGAAGTTTCAGAAACTCTTTTGGCAGTTAAGAAGGGGAAAACCAGTCTTATTGATGTGGAAGTTAACAACCCAACAAATCATGACGTCATTGTCAAAGGGAGAACAGTTCTTGGTCGTTTACAGCTGATTCAGTCTGTAACACCAGTTGAAGTGAAATTGGGGAAACAAAGCACAGTTCCAGCACCAGACATACAAGCAAAAAATAGTCAGGAGACCAGTGAACAACCAACCTGTCCAATGACGTATAACTCCCAGTTCCATGATAGTTTCACCCCTGATCACATCAAAGCAATTGATTTAGAAGGTTTGACACTCGAACAAAAACACATTGCTTTGAAAATGCTGAAAGAAGAGGCAAATACATTCTCAAGAAATGAAGATGACATTGGATGCATCAAAGACCTGAAATCAAACATCAAACTGAACGATGAGACACCCGTACAGAAGAACTACACTGCCGTACCGAAACCTTTATATCCAGAAGTCAAGAGTTATGTACAGGACCTTTTGAACAAGAACTTCATCAGGAAATCAAATTCTCCATATTATAGCTCACCGGTAGTATGCGTACGAAAAAAAGATCAGAGTCTCCGGTTGTGCATTGACTATAGAGAACTTAACAAGAAAAGCATCCCAGATCGACATCCAATTCCAAGGATCCAAGAAACTCTTGATAGTCTTGGAGGGAATGCTTGTTTCTCTGTATTAGACCAAGGCAAGGCATACCACCAAGGATTCATGAGTACCACAAGTCAACCACTTACAGCTTTTATCACGCCGTGGGGTTTATACGAGTGGATTCGTATTCCCTATGGACTGTGTAATGCACCAGCAGCATTTCAGAGATTTATGGAGAATTGCCTGGGTGATCTTAGAGACGAAATATGCATCCCATACCTTGATGATGTCATTGTGTTTAGTACTACGTTTGAAAAACATGTGGAGCAGCATGGAGTCAAGCTAAAGCCAAGCAAGTGCAAAGTGTTCAAAAGAGAAGTGATTTTCTTGGGACGAATAGTTTAGAGATTGCTTATAAACTGGATCCAGCAGGGGTTAATGCAATTCACCAATTAAAGTCATCGCCACCACGCACCGTTGGAGAGGTAAGGAGACTGATGGGATTATTAAACTGCTATCGAAGGTATATCCAGAACTTTTCAAAGAAAGCGAAACCCATCTATGACCTCATTAAGTCAGAAGACAGGATGACAGCCAATAGAGATAGCAGCAAAGCCAAAGGACAACTACCATCAAGAAGCAAAGTAACATGGACTACAAACCACCAAAAGATCCTCGAAGACCTCATAAATTACCTGGTTAAACCACCTGTCATGGCCTATCCAGAATTTAATAATCCATTCATCGTCTGTACTGATGCATCAGAGCAAGGACTTGGTGCTGTCTTATACCAGCGTCAGAATGGCCAAATGCGAGTTATTGCCTATGCCTCGCGTAGCCTGACCCCAGCAGAGAAAAATTACCATCACCACTCTGGAAAATTAGAATTCCTCGCATTAAAATGGGCAGTATGTGATCACTTTCGTGATTATTTATACTACGTGCCTAATTTTACCGTCTATACGGATAACAATCCGCTGACCTACAGGGTCATGGTGTCGGGATGCATTAATGCAAAAGGTGTTCGCTTTCTCACCAAGGTGGAGGGAAGGCTGAATGGAGGTTACATCAATATTCTCGAAAATGCACGTATTCCAAACACTCACTTGCTGTCATTCACCAGTTGCTGGATATTTCAGTAGGATAACGTCACATGTGACATGTCATACCTGCAGGATAGTTAGGGAATGGTTTAATGACGAGAAAATCATAGTCATGGATTGGCCTGCATAGTCACCTGATCTCAATTCAATCGAGAATTAAGACAATCATCAAATATCAAATCCAACAAATGTTAAAGAAATGTGGACTTCTATAAATTCTGCTTGGGAAGGTTTCCCATCAGATAATAATTTAACAGTCAGCATGTCTCGCTGGTGTGCAGCTGTCATCAGGGCCAGAGGAGAGCCTACTAAATATTAAAACTTTTTGCTGTATTTTTTTCAGTTTTGGTATGATATTGGTTAATATCATCATCTGCACCACAAGTGAGCAGTTATTTTTGACTGCCAGTGTATTTTAGACTTGAGTTGCCATAGCAACGATCTTGAAAAGTAAATGACAACACAAAAGTAATTGCGAGACTCGTCTGTTCACAAATTTGGCCTAATAAGAAATAGAATCCAAAAACCCCTCAGTTATCTTTTACATCTGCAATATTAACCCTCAGTCAGAAGAGTGTGTTAGAACTTAGAAGAGTGTGTGAATGCTTACAGTACAAATGAACATATCATATCTGACACCCAGACCAACTCCAATCCATGAAGTGTTTGTTATAATATTGTTTGCTGGTTTTCCAGTGACAGCTTGTGTTCAGCCATGTATTTTCCATTGTCCCTCACCCCACATCAATTGTTGTTGTTGTTTGCCAACTGCAGGTTAGTTGGTCTGCACAGCCAGATATACAATGTATTGTACACACTTTTCAAACTGATATTTGTCCTTCATGACAAGGAGGCGAGCTGGCTGTCTAACCGAGACAGTAATTTGTCCTGATATTAAATGAGGTGAGCTTGTCAGGTTGTCTGCACAGCCAGATACACACATTCAAACTGATTTTTGGCCTTGATTACATGGAAGTGAGTGAGCTGCCTCAGTATCTGAGTTTGCTCACTAACCATGACAGTAATTTGTCAATTGTCCAATACTAAATGAGGCGAACATGCTCAAATTATAAATACACTAAAATTATAAATAATTGTTTACAGCATCAGCGTAAACATGAAGTATCTGCGGGCTAGCTTTGTGAGCCAGCTTGGATAACCAGCCAACTCCCCATGTAATCAAAGCAGTTTGTTTAAAAGTTTGAAAAATTTAACCGCCCCTACACTGACAGAACTGTATCTGATTACTTATAGAACTATATATTTGCATATATTACATTTGCCTATGTGCTGCAACAAGGCAACTTTCCAACCTTTAATAAACAATATATTTTTTTAAATTGAGAGAATTTTACACTGAGAAATTCACCAAAACAACTGTTTAATTTCCTTTTAACCTATTCGGCTATTCCAAGTATAAATTTGCATTTGACATTCTAAAGTTCACACAAACTGTGTTTTTTTAATAACACCAACATAAAATCCTTTACTATATACCTCAGGCTACTGTGGTCGCACAAGTCATTTCGACTCTGTTTCTGTATTATTACTCGGCTACCTGTGGAGTAACCTGCGATCAGGCCCTATCCAAAAACGGAATGAGGGCCTGATACAAATGCTTGTTAAACCGCATGTATTCATACCAAATTTTGGTATTTTTCTGTGATTGGTCAGAATACAATTAGAATCAAATCGGCGTGTTTTGATTGGTTTTCATTAATTAAATAAACGTCCGGTTTCTTTCCTGAATCCTGATAGCGTGGGAAATATTATTATGCTGTGTTGACATTCATCCCATGAAACTCTGTAATATTTATCATTATATGAAACGTTGTGTTTTTGTCTGATTTAAATCAATTCTGTATCGAAATGATCACTTGAATCTGGCGAATCGAACGCTGTAGGTTTCGTCTACTTAAAATGTGAAGATCAGACGTTATACGAGAAAATGCGAAGCGATTAAAGCGAGACTCGTCTTTAAAATCAAAGGACATGGCTTCAAGATCTATTCGACGTTTACCCGGTGATTTAATGATTTTATGTCCATTAAACCGATGTAATTTCGTAACAGATATGTTTCGTATACCTTGCCGCTGATTTTTATATAAGTTTTGACACACGATTGCCGTGTTTAGTGTTTACATTAAATTTCGACTGCGTGATTTTTCTTTGTCCCCTCATCAATCTTGCTACAACTGCTCTCACAGTTCTGGCCCAACTCTACGCAACTACATTACTTCTAAAAGTTTCTCATCAGTAACCCGAGTAAACGCCTGGAAGTGCAAATTTTCGTACACCTTCGGAATAAGCTTGTATATAAGCGTAATAAGCCAAAACCAGTGGGTAAAACCGCCAGAACGTCTTCACCACAACAGATTAGTCTTCTTTCACGGGATGAATGTCAACACCGCATAATAATATTTCCCTGTTCTTCGGCTGTTCATTCCGTCTTCATGATTGATCTCTCATCTGTGTATGATCTTCGAGAGAATATTTGCAATGATTTGCGGGTTTACAGGTCTCGGTAAACTTCATTGCCAATAAAACGAAAGTCTGAACTTCCGGCGTATTTTGATTGGCTCGATTTAAAGTGGGTGTGTCAAAGGGAGGAAAGCCACTCAACCAACATTTGTATCAGGCGTTTCTTTTCTCCCCTCCCTCCCCTCTCCCTTTTCCCCTCCCTTTCCCCTCCCCGCCCCAGAAACGCATGATCGCAGGTTACCTGTGGAGCCGAGTCAGAGGAGGTGCGAAGATCGTCCCAGAATGCATTGCGCTTTGTTTTCTTCGTATTTGCTCTGGCGTAAAGTTGGCGGACAAAATATATAGTTTTTCAGTGGTGCTTTTTTATTTCAAAACCTGTGTTTTAAAAGGTAAGCTTTCTATATGATGTTGTTAGTTTAATCCAACAGATGTTACTCTGTTTTTTTTGTCGTAGCATACTTGTTTCGGATCAATAAACAATTTTTTTGTTGATGCCTTCACGGGTCACACAATTTTGCTGTAAAGTGATGAGCGAATGTGTGTACTTATTTAACGAAATGAGAACGCAAACACAACACTGGATAGGTTAATATAACAAGCTGAAAATTCTCTTTCAGTTAATAGTAAAAAATTTCTTGTTGCTCCATAAACGTAATTACAGTTAGACGTTGAAAAACCACTATTTTTCAATTTGCGAGAAAATCGTACTCGCATAACACATCTCTGTTCCGCGATAAAAAATAGGCTTTGGAACTTGAATTTTGTGCAGATTATACTGTCTTATTACAGATTATATTGAATTTTGTGCAGATTATAGATTTACTCTGTCGTCAGTAACTTTTTAGATATCCGAGAAGTATATTTGCGATGAAATATCGGTTTCTTCACGAGGACTATTTCTTGTTGGTGCAGTTATATTACATTTAGTTGCCTTGAGTATTCAAATATATTTATCGTAATATTTGATGAAATCTTTAAAAAATTTGTTCGGTGTGAATATGAAAGAATCCGCTTTCTTTTACTACCAATTTTTTTCTTGTTGCTCCACAATAGACGAGTTCACAGTTAACGGCGCCATATTGCTGGGGGGGGCAAAGAGCTTGGGGCGAGCGCGGTTTTCATGATTTGTTGCGCTGTCTCATATATCAACGATCGTTTCATTGTTCTGTCGCCATTTGGTCACAAAAATGCCAGTACAGCCGCAGAAAACAATATACACGTATGATGACTTCTTCGGAATGACCCTGTCTTCTTTGAAGGATTTCCTGTCGCTTCGAGGATTGAGTCAAGGTGGTAAGAAAGCTGAAGTGATTGCCAGAGCTTTTGGTGCTTACGAGTTAGGTGCTCCTGTGAAATTTAGCCAAGAAGAAATAGACAAGGCTCTAAAACATGAATACGAAAGCCGACTGAAGAAGCATGGCATTCTTACAGACCCCAAGCTTGTTGCTGATCAAGACTGGATCGATGATGTGACAAAATGGCCAGAAATTGATGATGGCAAGCTCTTTGGTTACATTCTTCAAGTCAAAGCTGTCGAGACTGATTATATCGGGGTATACAAAGACCAAAAAGCGTTTTCCTATTGGAAGAGTGGTTTTGTTGGAACTGTATGGTATAACGTTTGTCGGACTGATAAAAAATGTTCTATTTTTGAAGTCAGATGTTTGCCCATCGCAAAGAATCAACGATGATGCTCATAAAGTATGGATTTGTATCAAGAAAGAGGAGAAGAGATATTCAATCTGTACTTCTTGGTGCACTTGTATTGCAGGATCCGGTGAGGTGTGCAACCATGTCATTGCTTTGTTATACAAAGTGAACTATGCCTACAAGAATGATTTCATTTCACCAGCCTGTACCAGTATACCACAGGGCTGGAATAAAGGTACGAAGAAACAAGTAAAACCCTCTAGAGTTAACAGTATAATATTCCGCAAGGACAAGAAAACCAAAAAGAGTAACCAAACCACACCTGACGAGACAAACAGAATGTCACTGCAAACATTTGACCCAAGGCATATAACCCAAAGAGTCTTGACAAATGAAAGAGTTACAAGCCTTCTTCATGGTATCCGAGATGTTGCTCCGGATGCTTGTGTCCTGACGTCATTATGCCTGGAAAGTAAAGCTAACATCCCCCCTACAATAATAGAAGCTGCATTGGCATTCATGTCTTCTGCAGTGAACAGTAAACCACTTGAAGAAACTGGACCTGTATTTTTGGAGAGCATACAGCTGAACGGATCTCAAGTCAAAATAATTGAGAAGACAACCCAAGGGCAGCAGTCTAGTGATGTCTGGTTTAATCAGAGACGTGGGCGTATCACTGCTTCCAACCTACATGAAGTACATACTAAGACCAACAGTCTTCTCCAGAAGAGAGGGAAGAAACGACCACACTATTCTCCTTTGGTTGTCCGAATTATTGACAAGGGTAAGGATATTTCACACTTACCTGCTGTTAAATGGGGAGTAATGCATGAAAATGATGCAGTTAAATCATTTTTGGCAGCTGTAGGGCCCCAGCATGATGGAGGGCTTGGAGGCTTCCAGAAGTGTGGGTTATTTGTTAGGGCGGATCGCCCATTCCTGGCAGGCTCGCCCGATGGCATTTTTAAGTGCAAGTGTTGTCCTACAGCAACAATAGAAGTCAAATGCCCATTTTCAGTCCGGAACAAGGACATTAACATGAAAGAAACCTATGAGCAAGTTGACTTTCTGGAAGATGACGATGGGAAACCAAGATTGAAGAGAAGTCATCAATACTACACGCAAGTTCAGGCTCAAATGTGGGTTGTCGGTGTATCTCATTGCTATTTTGTGGTGTGGACTGAAGGACATGCCCCATTGATTGAAAGGATAGATTTTGATTTGAATCATATCCTTCCAGTTGTGAGTAATGCAACATTGTTTTACAAGACATATGTCCTGCCGTGTATCCTGGGGTATCGGGATGTATTTTGCTGTCCAAAATGTGACAAAATAATTCTAGAAGTACCTGAAATTAACAATGATTATGAGAATAGTGTCTGTTGTGACATTTGCAATGCTTGGTGGCACTTAAATTGTGCAGAGATAAACACCAATAATATTGGAGATACTGCTGAGTGGCTGTGCACTTATTGTATTGTGGACATGACAGCACAACCAACACCAGTTCAAGATCCACCAAGCCCTGAGGAACAGATGGAACCGCTGGAACAGGTGGAGGAACCAGTTAGTGAAGGGGAAATAGATCTACATTCTTCAGACAAATGCAATGTGTGTTTGTCTGATGAAATACCTGTTGGTGGGCAGCATATTTGCTGTAAGTGTCACACTTCTGTTCATGCATGGTGCAGTAATCACGAGTTTATAACAGACTCATCATTGCTATTATGTAATAACTGTTTATAGACACATCATGGGATTTTATTTTATAATAAACATAGAAAACATTTTCCATGTTTCTACTCTTTAGTGTGTACTGTAGTTATATAGAAACACATATTAAGTGGATGTTTGGGAGAACAAACAAACAAACTTTGGCACTTAGTTAAGTATACAATGAATAACATAATATATATAACTATTTGTGCATAAATTAATATAATTGCATAACATTATAGAGTTGAATCACAGTATCCCAACCTCTCAGTCCCTTATTCAATTTTTTTCACAAAATTGGTAATATCAAATTAAGAGTTTGATATAGTGAGGTTCAACTGAAAAGAATCATTTAATTTATTCACACAATGGAGGTAACAGATTACAGAGTGCACAGCATACTTTAACAATGTTGTCTGCTTGTGAAACAAGTGTGATAGGGAGTTCATTTTTTAACATATTAAATGTTTTCACACGTCTAATTGCCTGTTCAACATATATTCTTACATTTGCAATTGATGATGTTTTTCTGACATCTGCAGGCATCATTTGCATTGATGCTGCACAACTTGGGGGGATACATAGAGATGCCATAACCATCATTAGATCTTCCTTAATTTTAAACCCCCTGTCGGCCATAATTTGATCGTTATGGTTCAATTAGATTTAAAAACCCACTGTTTCGTACAACAAAAATATCTGAAGCACGGCCCCCATAGGATGGAGACACATAGGAAATTGCCCCTGTTGGTGTTATACCTACTAAAACTTTAAATGTATAATGGTGTTTGTATTCACTCCAAAATGCAGCTGCTATATCCAAGGCACTTGGTGTTTCCGTGAAAACTTCAAAACAGTCAATGATACATCTGACCTTTGGATATTGTTTTTTGAAGCAGTTTGGAAGTGTTGTTCTGACTTGCTCTCGGCTTGGCCAGATAATCAACACCCCCAGTTCTTTCGACATCAGGATTATCCAGGTGATGAAAATTGTTGAGACCACAGATGGTGAAACTTTAAACCGGAAGGCAAGGTCACGACCAAACAACCCAAGTCGTAGCCGCATTAGGACAAGCAAAAATTCCTGCTCGTGTGAAAGGGCTCTTGATGGACCAGGCTTATTTGGTAACAACGGTGAATCTCCCTGAGATGCGCGCCTTTTGTGATGTTCCCCGGTTTGCTTTGCTCCACGCCAGTACTGCATCTGTGTAGCCTTCACCAAAAGCCACCCAAACAAAACCTTAAATAGGCTTGTACTAGGTAGTCCAGTAAAGAATCGGACATCGGATTCTCTGGTAATTTGGGCGAATTGAAATGAGGGGTAAACAGTATTGTCCTCGGTATTTTCGGCATCATTTTCAGGAACAGTGACAGTTGATACCACAACTTCTCCCCCCTGGAATTCTGTTGACAAGCGATCATGTTTCCGTCGCTTCTTCGGTGATGCAGCTTGTTGTCCTGATACATTCATAAACATTGTTGGCAGTGGATTATCCTTGGTACGTTCACCTTCCACGAAGTGATTTGAACATACCGTCATGTATGGCCCAGGTTTAAAATCTTTTCGGCCTTTCGCAACACTTTTCCTCCAAAGTTCAGACAAGCCTTCGTCTCGCGGCCATTTATGCCAAATCATCTTTGACACATGTGATCGTTTCACAACCAAATGTGTGTATCTTTGGTCATTGTCACAACCACCAACGCAACAACGGTTCTTTTTCCCCATCGCACAATAGCGTTTATCCAAAAAAAATCCAATTCTGCAATTAAAATCTTAAGAAATTTGCATATAGAACCTCTAACGGCGCTCAATCTCATAAGAAAACATTAGCATTTGGCCGCGCTCGCCCCAAGCTCTTTGCCCCCCCAGCAATATGGCGCCATTAACTGTGAACTCGTCTATTTAAATGAGGAGAGGTCTGTCAAATTCCGCATCTTCTCGATTATACTTCGCCATTCGTCAGATTGGCAACAAAACGTGCCTATGACGTATGTTGTTTTGGATTACGTTTCCCCGCTCTCTTACTTTTATTTGGCGCTCGAAATTCTTTGGTTGTCAGAACTAAAACGTAACCAAACGAAATATTGAAGAGACTAAGGGAAAATTATGTTGTACCATTGAAAGCTCAAACTTTTCACTTTTGTACTTTGCTATCCTTCAACATTGATTATGTGTGCATATATCTTTAAGATTTATTTACTTCTTTACTCCACAGTACCCCATGACATACCATTTGTTGTTGTAAAATACAGAGAATTTAATGGCATTGGTATCTTTTAGTTTTATGTTTTCAGGTTCATGCTCAACTTTTATTTCCACAGAAAGTTTCCTCAGAGCCCTTCTCCAAGAAAAAAGAGCCTTTTGGCAAAATGTTTTAGGCGGGTCTCAAGCACAGGCTTTACAGTAGTAAAGATGGATGGGGAATTCAGAATATTAAAGTTGCAAAGCAGAATGTCCTCTATTGCTTGATTTGTACTTTGAGATATTTTTAAATTAAAGAATTAATACATTTTTAAAGCTGTGTTTGCATTTGAAATAAAATTATAATGATATTACAGCCACAAATCTATATAACAAGTTGGGGCCGTGGAAATTTAATTTCTTAATTTCTAAGTAGTCAGACAATTTTCCTGACCCTTTGACAACGGCAAGAAACTGTAGGTTAATACAGTGATTTTTCAACAAGTGATTTTTCAACAAGTGATTTTTCAACAACAGTGATTTTTCAAGTGATTTTTCAACAACAGTGATTTTTCAAGTGATTTTTCAACAAGTGATTTTTCAACAACAGTGATTTTTCAACAAGTTTTCCAACAGTGATTTTTCAAAACAGTTAAGTGCTATTAAGAGTCCAAAATGTTGTTGTTGATACACAATACTAGAGATGTACAATGATGTACAATTTGAGGTTTATTGTCAATGCCTTTATATATGGAGCTTTTCCAAAAGGTCTCCATTGCCATCTACAACAAAGGTCTAGATGTTTGGAGTGGTCTAACAATAAATTGCTGAATAGGTAATTGTCTACAAATTCCATACAAAAATGTCAAATATATCCCATATTACAATTTACAAAGAAAGCTTGATTTTATAAAGTTTGATTGTAATAGTCTATTGAATGGTACAGGTACATACTGTAGTTTATTGAATAGTTAATATTGAAATTGTATTAAATTGAGAGGGGGTTTAACTGCTAGATATTCGTTGAAATTGGAGGTAGGTGCCATAGGTAGCAAACGCTAGTAAGCAAGCATAGCAATTGAGGTAAGCAATGAGCAAGCAATTGAGCAATCCTGGGTTCTGGAGCAAAGGCTAGTAAGCAAGCTAGCCATAGCCATCGAGCTAAGCAATGAGTAAGCAATTGAGCAATCCAGCCAATCCTGGGTTCTGGATAAGATTGGAAGCAGTAAGAGGTCGCCATGACAACTCTGCCAAGGCAGACCTCCCGGCACCTGTCACACTGAAAAAACTCAGTGGAATAGTAAATATTATATAGTACATGTCTATATAAAAGATTATACTCACCTGAAAAAAAGGGGAGGGTTGGGTACGGGTGAAGCAAGCAAGCAATCCACTGCTGAGAGCTATATACAGTAGCAATCAAACGTTTAGCAATGCTAGCAACTAGCAAGCAAGAGCAACCAACGAGCAGCAATGTGGCAATGCTGTAGAGACGTGCTCGCAAGCGTGAGTGACCCTCGTGCGCGCCCTGTGACTTCTTAATAACTTGGGACTCCCCAAGAACTATGAAAGAGAAGACCGCTGGCTAACTACATCAGCAGTTAACCTTGCCTAAATAAATTTAACCACATTTAACTGCTAGATATTCGTTGAAATTGGAGGTAGGTGCCGTAGGTAGCAAACGCTAGTAAGCAAGCATAGCAATTGAGGTAAGCAATGAGCAAGCAATTGAGCAATCCTGGGTTCTGGAGCAAAGGCTAGTAAGCAAGCTAGCCATAGCCATCGAGCTAAGCAATGAGTAAGCAATTGAGCAATCCAGCCAATCCTGGGTTCTGGATAAGATTGGAAGCAGTAAGAGGTCGCCATGACAACTCTGCCAAGGCAGACCTCCCAACAACTGGTCAGTCCTTCGAGCACCAGTGATGAATGAGTAACATCGCATGCTCGAAGAAGGAGATGCCGTGGCAGATTGCCATGGAATCAATCCCAAAAACTGACCACATACTGCGAAACTGCGCTACCTGGCAAGAGGCACCTACCCGTCCGAACATTAGGAGTAACCGAGAAGAAACTGCTTTCACATGAACCAAAAATTGTAACGACAAAGACCTTTAATCCTTAGCACCGCTTGATCCCTTTAACTACGCGTTGCCGATGGAGCCAGTCTTTTACGCGACCGAACAGCAGAAAGATAGACTTTAATCGTGGTCGGTTTCAATGAAGCCGCCAACCGGGTTGAAAATAGGCAAAGCGTCCATTTATCGACTGGAAAAAGCAAACCGTTAGGATGAACACGACCTGTCGTCTGGCCGAAAATGTAATGAACAAACGTTGCGCCGAGCTGTACATCTTGCGAGTAGAAGGCGTTAAGCCTTGCAGAAAATAGGATTGGCACATCGCCTTAAATCCTTGGTGCTAGCTGACAAAGTCGCTCGGCTGGTACTACAATCTGGTGCGGTGAGGCATCTGGAGCAAGCTGTCGTAAAAACATGCCAATTAAAACGTGCGAGGACGTCAGCAACGCAATTCTTGCGACATGTTTTGCTTCAACGAAAAATTGAAGAGAGCGGCCACCATCGACAGGGAGCGCAATAATTGCATAAACGGCGAATCTTTCGACGTGCGCGAATTTAAAACATGAACGATCGACGCACTGTCTACATGAATTAAACATACACGTTGCCTGGACCATTTGTGGCCCCACAACTGAGCAGCTATTACAACCGGAAAAACAACTCTTTGTATACAATAGACAAGCAGGCTTGCGATGGCATCCAACGCTGGTTGAACCATTGTCGCTGGTAGAATACGCCATATCCGATAGCGCCGAATGTGTCAGGGGTGATATGCAAATCAGCTACCGGGACGAGCGCCGGAAGAAACAAAATCGTGCCATTCCATTCTTCAACGAACTCAAACCACCAGTGAAGGTCTTTGCGAAAATTCACCGTTCAAGCGAATGGGATGATCGTGACGTCGAAAAATAAGCGCATAGTAAATCTATCATGGGGCGCAAAAAGGTGCGACCTAACTAAACTACCAAACACGCATGGTGAAGTTTACCAATTAAAGACCACTTGCGCTGACGCCAGCTAGTCAAGGTTTCTTGGAGGGCGAACAGCTTGTTTGCCGGCAAGCGAGCCATTTGCTGTAAGGAATCCAACTCTATACCAAGAACTACCATACACGTTGTGGGGCCCATTGTCTTTCCCGGATGTACGGGAAACCTAAGGCTTGGCAGACAGATGAAGCTAGGGTCAGAATCTGTGCGGAATGGGGCGAATTGGGCGGACCAGCTGTGAAGAAATCATCCAAATAAAGCGGCAGGTCGGTTATAGAGTAGCTATGATGTAAAAACCATTCATGTAACTCGGCAATCGAATTGAAAAATAAAAGGCGCTGAGCGTAAGCCAAATGGAGTTCTGATCACGTGAACCTGTGGCGTTCGTTAAACCTACGTGAAGTAGATGCTTGCTATGGATTCCGAACGAACGAACGTTTACACGGAATATAAAGCGTTGCTAAGGCACCGCAATCTTCGGACATTGAGTGGGGAGACCGCAAAAACTGATGACAGCAACCCTGCAATAAATTAGAGTATAAAGCTCGCTCTGGCGCCTGGCTGTATGACGAACGTTAGCATCGACGTTCTAAAACATGGCTTCTCCCAAAAAAGGAGTTGTTTACCATAGTGGGGAACTCCGGTCGCAAATGGGGCAAAAACAGCAATTCGATTTCAAACCAACGCGCGATAGCAAATAAACAGCAGATTTAGCAACTGAATGCAATACACGACGAAAGCAAAAGAAAATCGAATTCGGCGACTTGGCAATGACAATGTGATAGCAAATAAATGCAAATAAACAGCAGATTTAGCGACTGACTGTAACACACGACGAAAGCAAAAGAAATCGAATTCGGCGACTTGGCAATGTGATAGCAAATAAATGCAAATAAACAGCAGATTTAGCGACTGACTGCAACACACGACGAAAGCAAAAGAAAATCGAATTTGGCGACATTGGCAATGTGATAGCAAATAAACAGCAAATGTAGCGACTGACTGACTGCACTGACACACGACGAAAGCAAAAGAAAATCGAATTCGGCGACTTGGCAATGTGATAGCAAATAAACAGCAGATTTACCGACTGACTGCACTGACATATGACGAAAGCAAAAGAAAATCGAATTTGGCGACATTGGCAATGTGATAACTCTACATGTAAAGCATTGAGACTTGTGTAATGCTCTATTAAATATTATTATTATTATTATAACAAGTACAGCAAATGTAGCGACTGCAGACTGCACTGACACACGACGAAAAAAACAAAAGAAAATCGAATTCGGCGACACTGGCAATGTGATAGCAAATAAACAGCAGATTTACCGACTGACTGCATTGGCACATGCACGACGAAAGCAAAAGAAAATCGAATTTGCCGACACTGGCAATGTGATAGCGAATAAACAGCAGATTTAGCGACTGACTGCACTGACATACGACGAAAACAAAAGAAAATCGAATTCGGCGACACTGGCAATGTGATAGCGAATAAACAGCAGATTTGGCGAATAGCGACTGACTACACTGACATACGACGAAAACAAAAGAAAATCGAATTTGGCGACATTGGCAATGTGATAACAAGTACAGCAAATGTAGCGACTGACTGCACTGACACACGACGAAAAACAAAAGAAAATCGAATTCGGCGACACTGGCAATGTGATAGCAAATAAAAAGCAGGACACTGGCAATGTGATAGCGAATAAACAGCAGGTTTAGCGACTGACTGCACTGACACACGACGAAAACAAAAGAAAATCGAATTCGGCGACTTGACAATGTGATAGCAAATAAACAACAGATTTAGCGACTGACTGCACTGACACACCACGAAAGCAAAATAATCGAATTCGGCGACACTGGCAATGTGATAGCAAATAAACAGCAGATTTAGCGACTGACTGCACTGACACACGACGAAAGCAAAATAATCGAATTCGGCGACACTAGCAATGTGATAGCAAATAAACAGCAGATTTAGCGACTGACTGCACTGACACATGACGAAGGCAAAAGAAAATCGAATTTGGCGATATTAGATAGCAAATGAACAGCAATATTAAACGACTGAAAGCAATATGGATACTGCGATTGCCACTGTGTAACTGACGGCAACATATTGCAATAGCAACTGCATCGCGATTTCTCAACTGAAGGTTTCTCTATACGAAGGCAACAAACTGCGATAGCATATCTATATATTTGGATATCTATTTATAGGTGACATCATTTATATATACATTTATGGCAATGTTATAGCAAATGAACAGTTATAAATTGTTATTGAATAGGATAAGCCAGGTTAACTAAAAAGGGGGTGAGAGATAATACAATCTCTTAGCCTGGAGCAGCATAAAAATACTCTCAGTTGCAAAAGCAAGATAAGCAATAAAAACCGTTTCAGATTAAACCAAACCTAAACTCTTTACTCTTATCAAATTAACGTCCCTACCAAAACATTCCGCCTTGGGCGGTGATCTTACTCAGCCAGAGCAAGAGTACATTTGGCATTACACGCGATTGCCACTGAAAATCGAATAAGTGGGCAACGGCGATAGCAACTGACGGCAACACATTGCAATAGCAAATGAGATACAGTAGCAAATGAACCTCGCGATTTCGTATCTACTGTAATTAGGCGACATTTCATGGCAATGTGATAGCAAATGACCAGTGAAATATAGTGACTGAAGAGTGAAGGCAACAAACGGTGATAAGCTGATAGCAAAAGACTATCCCAATGGCAATCGGATAGCAAATGACAACATGCAAACTGCGTATCGAATATGAGCAACGGCTAGCGTCAGAAGACCACACATTGTGATAGCAAATTCGAATAAAGAATCAGGCAAAACGGACAATTAATATTTATTGATAAGCAATATAATGCATGCAGGATCCATGGACATGGTAGGAATAATGGCTGTGTAAACATTAAAAGCAAACAGATGTGCACATGACACGTGAACAGAAGCAAAACAAAACCTAAAGAGTAAAACTACCATGAAAGGCTAAATACCCAGAGCGATAAGTTAATTAACCGTTCAAAAAAGGTTTCTTGCGGCCTAGGTTGTTCGAAGCCTCGATTCGAAATGACTGAGTGGAAAAACGTATAAATAAAAAGATGGTACGAGCCTACATTGAGATTATGGGTTACCTGTTACATACATCCACCAGTTTAACCATGCAGTGTCACTTCCAGGGCGGTAACCACCGAATTCCCCAGGTTCGTTGGTGGAACTACGTAGTTTGACTGAAAAACTAATGGAGCGACACTAGTGGAAACGGACGCAAACGATGCCGTTTAATACAGGTATTCGACTTGGTCGGTCACGTCGATTGGTATAAAGACTCGCTATCCAGGCATTGAAGCAAGCCAGGATTACATGCAGGGCAACAGAGACTGCTGAATGGCGTGCCAGCAAAGAACGCGGAACATGAAGCAAGCAAGCAATCCACTAGCACTGAGAGCTATATAGCAATCAAACGTTTAGCAATGCTAGCAACTAGCAAGCAAGAGCAACCAACGAGCAGCAATGTGGCAATGCTGTAGCGACGTGCTCGCAAGCGTGAGTGACCCTCGTGCGCGCCCTGTGACTTCTTAATAACTTGGGACTCCCCAAGAACTATGAAAGAGAAGACCGCTGGCTAACTACATCAGCAGTTAACCTTGCCTAAATAAATTTAACCACATTTAATACAGGAAATAACTTTGAAATCTAAAAACATAGCACATTTAAAATTTGAAATCTAAAATCAAGAATGTTAATACTCGACTATAAAAGCTATACAAATCCTCATTGATATATCTCAATCCTAACATTAAGTCGTATAAATAATAAAAAGTAAGAATAACTATTCGAGATTTTTAAACTTGGTTAGTTTGAGCATGTTTTGAGCGGCACCAAAAAGCTATCTCTGTCAGATGACTCAGATGTACTGTTACTACTATTCCTACACTTATATTCGGCCAATACATTCGGTTTAATTAAGGATCGGTTGCTGGTTCCTGCAAAAAGATAATCCATTTCGAATCCGTTCACATTGCGAGTCGGCAGAAACAGGGCAAATATCGCGGGATCTTTAAAATAGTATACACGACAAACCAGGCGGAATATTAAACGTTAAAGTGTTGCTTGGGAATACAATGAATATAAAGAAGTTCGTGTGAGCCAAAAACTGAAGTGTTCTTGTCATGAACAGTCTCATACCACGAATGCGGTTTTCAAACCGCCATTTTAAAATCATGTTCGCTTCCCGAAGGTTCGTTGGACAATGAAGCATTTCCGGCGGGGAATCGATAATATGTATCAAGCGCAAAGCATTTTGGGAAGACCTTTGTACCTCCCCTGGAGCCGAGACTTAAGGTTCCCATATCTATGCATGTGCCTTCTTTCTTTTTGATTGAGTGGTTCGAACTGAAGCGTTTTTACCAACTGCTTCAATGTTTGGAAGTCAGTTATATGGCTGGGAAGTATCTTGTTGCATCATAGTTCCCAGCAGGCATCTTGTTTTTGTTAGGTTTGGGTTAGCTTGGGTTAGGATTGGGTTTAAGGTTAGTATTAGACTAGTTCTTGAAAATGGGAAAGTACTTTCCAGTCATCCTTTTAGGCTTCCAGTTCCACTATGGGTCAAGCAATGTGCTTGACTTATCATTCCAAAAGTACAATCAAGGTCCGTTTTCTTGCGAGATTTCAACAGTAAACAACTTTACCAAACACTTTGGCATAAAAATCAGACAAATAATGAAAATTTCATGCGGCTAGCTGAGTCACTGACGAACCAGGCAGTAAAATAAGAAGTTAAATACAAACTACTGAAAACCAGACAATTACCTCATCCATATCCATTAAACTAGTGTCAACCCCTTCAGGAAACATTTCATCTTGAGCTAGAACGCTTGTTGGTTTCATTTTGAACGCCAATCGGTCATGTATTCATACATACAAACAGAAAACAAACATTGGGTGCTACGATGTCGAGGATGAGCATGAAATCTCGTTGGTCAGCAGTCACATTAACTGGATAACATCAAGGGAATCGAGGTGGGAGGTTAGGAAGACACTTAAGGAGTGGGGTTAGAGTTAGAAAACGCATTAGGTGGCGGGTTAGGGTTAGGATCTAAGTTGTTTTGGGGTTAGCCGTTATTTCATGGTTAAGTGACAAAATTCTGAAGATTATATACATCGATTCCCTTGATGTTATCCAGTTAATGTGACTGCTGACCAACAAGATTTCATGCTCATATCGATCATCGCCCGCCTGTTTCTATATCCTGGAGGTCTGGGTCGAGCTAAATGTTCCTCCTCACTGTAAACTATCTTCCTATTTTCATTATCATGACCGTGTATAATTTGTATATATTTAACCGCGAAGGTGCTTGTTTGTATTACTACGAATGGAATAGAAGGAAGGATTCAAATATGCCAAAACACGAGGTTTGTTGTCACTGTAACACTATTTATATACATGTATAATTAAGATATTATTTCTAGCCGATACTCCACTTTAATAGCTTGAATAGGAATGATTATAATGTTAAATACTATTACACAGATCAGCATGCATGCTATCTCCTGAAGGTTATTGGTGTTGACATTATTATTAAAGTATACATAAAGATACTGAAAAAAATAATCATGAAAAATACATTACAAGTGACACAAAGGTGACATCAAGTTGCACTCACACACTCACAGTGACATCAAGTCACTTGTACCACTGACAATGTGATATCAAGTCACATGAGAAGGACTGAGAGGGGTTTAGGAGAATTCAAAAGTTTATGTTAAATCGAGCTGACAGCGAGGGTTTACATTATATTGTGATTGCTCAGCTTGCCATGATCATGAGTCTCAATTATGCTACGGGAACTGGAATGATGTCATGAGTAACTAATGCGAATTTGCATTAAATCCAAATCAATAGCATTATATATGTATATTGTAATTATCCAAAGTATAAGAAATTGTTTCTGAATTAATAATAGAATATATGTTTGCCTACAGTAGGTTTCTATAATGTGATTGAAACCCGCAGGAAAATGGCAGCGCTGCATATGATCTGCAAGATAACTGCACATTTGACTGCTGTGTGACTGTAGCTTGGCTGCAAATCACATGACTGTTTCACAAGTCATTTTTTACTGATCCCGAGTCGGAATTTACAGTCAAACAGCGGTCAATACGTACGAAGCAGCAGTCAAAAAGCAGCCGTACATATCAGATCTTCCAAGCCTTGAACTAATTCGGGCCAGGTGTCAAATAATTGATAAAAACCAGTTGTGGCTCCCTTAACACTTGTGAAGTAATAAAAACACTCGAAAAGTTGTGAAAGCACTTGTCTTTGTGGCTTGTGCTTCTCCCTACACTTCTCTTGTGTTTTTATTATGTCACTTGGGTTTCAATAATGTTATGGAGACCCTTGGCAAACATATTCTATTATTTAAAAGTATTGATGCGTGTACAGCATATATACTGTATAATAATACTTCTCAATTTATACTGTATAATAATACTTCTCAATTACTCATATATACTGTATAATAATACTTCTTAATTAAATGTAACATTACATTAATATGTAGTATTATACATATATTTCAACAAAATATGTGTACACCACTACAGTATATACCAGATAAAAAACCAATCGAGCACATCAATATTTGTTATTATACAGATCAATAATTTAGACAATTAGCTACTGTATTGTACAGGTTGACATAATGCAGCACTCTTCATATTTATACAATTCTGTGTGTATTTTTCTTAGTTTTCTTGTGGTTCATAGAATTGAATGAAAGAATATCAGAAATTTATTAATTTAATAGCAACCGTAGTCAATACAATATCAAATTGTTTGGGGATTACGTAGGGGATTATATTTTTGACAATTATAATATGTTGATCTCTCATGAAACTAATAATATCTCATTCTTTTCCTTTATCCATTGAAGGAATACAAGTTGCTGTATGGCATGTTGTTCTCTATCAAGTCATTTGTCAACAGAATGTCTCCAATTGATGGGTATGTCACATGCACTGTAGGGTTAATATTATGATTGTCAACAATATAGCTCTTTGTTTGTATGGGCATTTATAGTTCTAGTGGTAAACACCAACAACCCATGGCTGGATGACAACAATGTGACATGCAGGCTTATCACTGAGAGGCGTGCGATCGCACGCCTTGGCACACGCCTCAAGAGCACAAGGCGTGCGTTTGACCGCACGCCTAGAATTTAATAAACACAAAAAATATATACTGCCATTTGCAAGCGACCGTTAAGCGTGCGATTTTTTTCATGTTTGTTTACGTTTGAAAGTTGGACGTTTCACACGAAAACGTTGAACGTTTAAAAACAAATTAATCAACTTGCGGCGTCATTTTGACAGGTTTCTTTGAACTGACGCCGCAAGTTGATTTATTTGTTTTTAAACGTTCAACGTTTTCGTGTAAAACGTCCCAACTTTCAAACGTAAACAAACATGAAAAAAATTGCACGCTTAACGGTCGCTTGCAAATGGCAGTATTCATAAGAATCAATGACCTGTTGTGGCATGGAGAAGAGAAGAACGAAGTTATCGATTGTGCGCTTGAAATGTACCTAAAGAAACGACGCAATGTCTCATTAAGCAAGGGCAAAGCACCTCTCGCCAATGAGGAACCTCCTGCCAAGCTGGCGAAGATAGCAGAGTCTTTTGCGAGAGATAAAGACGACGACCTTAGTGACGACGACCTTAGTGACGACGACCTTAAGCCTGGTTTCCATATGGTCGCTGCGCTGTCTTTACGGTCGCAGAAGTGAAGCAGTGAAGCGTGTTTCTTTTGTTATGACAAAAGAAACACGCTTCACTGCTTCACTTCCGCGACCGTAAAGACGGCGTAGCGACCATATGGAAACCAGGCTTTAGTGACGACGACCTTTAAGCAGCGACGACCTTCCTAGCGACGACGATTTTAATAGTCAAAGTGGCGATTTCAGTGGCTGGGATCGCACTGGAGATAATCTAAGTGAAGATGAACTATAACGGATTTAATTTTTTATATTTTAGCTCCTTTATTTCCTCAAAGATTTTAGTTTTGTAAATAAAGTCATCACTCATCAAAATGTTTATTTTGTAAAATATATTTCATCGCACGCCATAGCACGCCTAGATTGGCTGAGGCGTGCGAATCATAGCACGCCTGTGTTTTCACTCAGTGATAAGCCTGGACATTGTTTTAATATTGCTAAAGCCTTTTTGTGACCAGATAAAGGGGTTATTATACAATGGCTTAGAAGATATTAATTTTATGTTCGAGTGGCAAGAAGAATGCGGCGAGAATATCACATTCATATATTTGAGCAAACGTGTAATGACTATTAATTTATGTTATTGTTTATTGAAATTTATCCAAAGTTTGACCCAGAGCCCAATCCTGACATTCGACAAGAAATACTATATGCCACCATATAATAGGTCCCTACTAGATGTAGTGAATTATAGATTCTACAAGACGTATAGACCTATTGACTGTATAGACCAAACTGTATAGACCTATTGACCTCCCTAGTTCGAGCTACCTTCTCCAAAGGCGAAGTCTTGTCAGGTGCCAAGCTAAAAACTTAATGAATTGCTAGACCTTGACTGTCTACACAAATAGAGTGTGGACTGGGCAATGGAATTCAACATTTCCAAATGTAAGGTATTCCACATCTCAAGGAAAAAAACGCCAACTAACGAAACGTTGTACAGTGTAGATGGTCAGCCGCTGGAGCGCGCTCCGTATATTTCTGACCTTGGTATCACCGTGGTATCGAAATCACTGTCGCCAAGGCCAACAAGACACTCGGTCTTATTAAAAGACTATGCAGAGACATCACCGACTCAAGAACAAGAACATTGTTATACTGCACCCTTGTAAGGCCCAAGCTCAAGTATGGCAGTAACTTGTGGTCACCTTACACCAGTAAACATCGCTCGCTAATTGAAAATGTCCAGCGGCGGGCAACCAAATTTATTCTGAACTATCCATGCACCGCAATTGTCATACGCCGAAAGATTAATCAAAACAAACCTCATCCCACTAGAATTTCGTTGAGAGATCTCCGACTTGACATTAATCTTCAAATCTAGAAAGGGTCTCATCGATCTCTACCGACGTTAACAATTACAGTATTTAAGCACTTTTGAAACAAAATACAAATCACGAAATGATATCCTGGCTAATAACTTTAATTTAGTTATAAAACATAAACAGGACTACTTCCGGAAATCGTTTTTTATCAGGTCAGCTGAACTGTGGAACACTCTCCCATCTAGTCTCAATTCTCTCTCTCTATTTAAGTCTAGTCTCCACAAAATGTACTCTATCAAACTACAGGTACCTGCCTATAGCCCCCTGGTTATGTCAAAAAAGTCTAAAATCCAATTGTATAATAATAATAATAATAATAGTTTATTCCAACAATATTGCAGCATTAAAGCTGAATTACAAAGTGGGGTCGTGATTATATACAGTACATATAACATTACTACATCAAAGATACCAACTACAATTATTACAACGAGTAGCTAGTATTTACAACTACATGCCCTAATCAAAATGTTCTTGATATTTGATAGTAAAAAAGTTTGCAAAACGTTTGGTTTTAGGAATAATATTTACAACTTTCAATGGACCGGAACGTAAGCTATAATGTGAACTAACAACATGGCGTGGTACTAGCGAGCGAATTAATGGAGAGGAAGAACAGGATCGTTTAATGAACTTTATGGATGCCACTTCCCTCCTTCGAGATAAACGAGAGAGGGATGTAGTAGTCAGCGCATCATCATAAGTTTGGCCAGGTAGAATGATACGCAGCGCATGCTTCTGTATCGATTCTATCACATCACTGAGATATACAGGTGGAGCTGCCCAAACGGAGACGCGTATTCAAGAACAGGTCTAATAATGGAACAGTATACACGCACAAGTTGGCTCACATTTAAGCCACACTTGCGCAGAATGCGAAGGGCATACAACCTTTTATTAGCCTTCTTTACAATTTGAGAGACATGATTGTTCCATGTAAGGTCATTAGATATATAGACCCCAAGTAGTTTATACGTAGTGACTCGCTCTATGGTGTTATTATCAACAACAAGAGGGCTAAGAGGAAATGGAATATATTGCATGAAGTTAATAACCATCTCCTTGCACTTGCTAGGGTTTAACCTCATACCTCTAATAGATGCAAAGCTGTAAATATCATTCACTGTGAAGGGAAGATAAGATGGTGAACATCGGGGTATAAATTCTGCTACAGTAGCATCATCAACATACTTAATTCGAGTATTACAAGTTTTAGCCAATCTGTTAACAATTATGCAAAATAGGAGGGGAGCAAGTTTAGTTCCTTGAGGGATTCCTCCATTGGGACAAATAGATGGAGACAAACTCTCCCCAACTCTAACCCTCTGGGATCTACATGTTAGGAAGGATGCTATCCATGCTATAATATGGGGATCAACCTCCAGAGCAACCAACTCGTCCAATATAACATTATGGTCAACAAGATCAAAGCCTTTGGAGAAATCTGAGAAAAACATTCGAACATACAATTAAGTCACCATTATCTAAAGATTCCAAAATAGAATGGAGGAGAAAGGTTAATGCTTGAGTGGTTGACCTACCTGGAAGTGCAAACTGTTTGTGATCAAGTTTATCAATAACTTTGCAATACAAGGATTTTGCTGTAAAACCTTAAAGTAATTTAGCTATAGGAGATGTAAGTGATATAGGTCTTAAGTCATTCTCAGTGGATTTCGGTGGAAAACATTTAGGGACAGGCGAAATAATTGCCTCCTTCAACAAGGAAGGAAAGTACCCCTGTTCAAGCGAAGAATTGTAAATATCAGCTAAAATGGGTGATAATTCAAAATCTACCATTAAGGGTTCAGGTCTCAATTGGGACGTAAGTCCTGTTCCTTTCTCCTGTCACACCTGTCTTATTCGTTGTATTTGTATTAATAGTGACTTGTAAATATATTGTGACAAATTCATTAAACTAAACTAATAATTTCTGTGTCATTTTTTGTACAGGAAAAATAATTTTATCAGCTATCGCACCAATCAATACAAATTACATTTTTATGAAACACCAACGGGTTTGAAGTTTGTAATCAACACGGATCTTGGTGTTGGGAATTTGCAAGAAATTCTACATAATATTTA
>JAYKKM010000376.1:307500-402500 GCA_035772405.1 Chrysogorgia sp. JL179-B06
CCTCAAAATGTTTTATTGTCTTGTTTGGAAGAACTTTTAAAATGATAAAGTAACTTCTTTTGAAGATTTTCGTTTCTTTGCTTTTTTTTAGATATATCAGTTTGTTTGATATGCAAATTTCTGGAATTTCGTCACACATGCATAATGACTTATTGGAGAAATGTGTATATCTCTTTCATTCTCGATCGAAATCTTTAAAATCAAGAAGTTTGGTGTTGTGGGACAAACACGCACACGTGTTATTCACACTTTAGTGTTTTTATTTCATGAACGCAAAGATATATACATAAACATTCTCTGATAACTCATTATGCATGTGTGACGAAATTCCAGATATTTGCATATCAAACAAATTGATATATCTCAAAAAGAAAGCGAAGAAGTGAAAATCTTCAAAAGAAGTTTTTTTAAAAGTTCTTCCAAATAAGACAATACAAATTTTCGAGGTTAGGGTCATTAAGCAAAATTTGTTCGATAGAATTTTTTTTAAAACAGTATAACTTTTCAAAAAACTTAATCAAGTAAACGCGAGCTATTTGCGTTTATTTTTGTTTTTTTCAGTAAATTTCCCGCCAAATTAGAAACTATGCAATCACGAGAGCGGTCAGACAAACATCAGGAGCCACCTTACCTTGAACCATAGTTAATGGAGGTATTTTGTGGAAACTCTACAAAAGTCTTCGTTCTATGTTTTTGTTCGCGATTATGCAAATTTTGTACCGTGACTGGACATATTTTTGTGTCGGCGTCAGTTGTACAGTATGGCGCGGCAGAATAAGTAATCGACTCTTGTGGTAGTTTTTGTGGGTTTGTGGCTGGCGAGGTGGAGAAAAGACCCCGGATACAAGGTTGTTACGGCACATGTATCAGGCAAAAGTGAATCTAACATGAAGTACTCAACGTCATATACGTTCTCAAACGAACCATTTTGTTTCCTCTGCGACGCCGTGTACACCGAAGAAACTCTGCTTTTTGAGCCAAACTAGCAGTATAAGTATTGTTTCACTACTTGTCTAGCTTCAATTGCTTTTCTAGTTGTTTTTATCGGAGTCATTAGAGACCTTTAGATTTGAGGACGAGTACGAAGACGAGTTTACCATTGCGCATGGTTCTTTTCCATTGTTGTTTCTCCACTGCGCAGAAACGTTCGTCTTCGTACAGGTACTCGTACTCAATCTAAAGGTTGCTAATGTGTTTGCACTGACCGACATTTTGTTCAGGCACTTTATTCGTGTATACTACTCAAAACTTAGCAAGCCATTGTGCCAAATACCAACTTTCCCCTAAAATTGCTAGAACACAGCTTTCATGACACCAGAATTTGTCACAAGGAAGTTATTAGCCACAAATTAATTCTGACATATGAAGCATCTTTAGCCATCATCAAAACTAATTTGCATTTACATTTCCGTCAATAATACTTTATTTTCGGTTTGCTACTGGCTTAGTTTCATATTTCAAATTTGTTATGCGCAAAAACGCCGACACATGTAGCTGTGCGTACTTATTTTTTTGCTATAATGAAGCAATCATCCAATAGCAACGTTTGGCTTCAATCATTCAACCATACTGTTTAAATATTAATAAACGTAACACAAAGGATTTGTGCACCGCGAAGTACCGAACATCATAAATCGCAGCTCATTTGTTAACCGCTTTGAAGTTCACCGAGTTTCCGGCCATATTAAATAACCACCGACCATGATGTTTCAGTAATTCAGCATGTCGATTTTTTTAATTTACATTGAATAGAGCTTGTTCATAAATGACAGCCAATTTAATATTCTTTTATGTGCATTACAAATTTCTGAATATAATATGAAAAGGAGAAATAAGAGAACTTCAATGTGTCGAAAAATACTTAAGTAAGAGTACTTACGTATATGTTAATATACACACTATTAATGGCGACGTTTCGGACGATGTGTCCTTCAGTTCTGATCTGAAGAAGGACACATCGTCAGAAACGTTGTCCATTAATATACGTAAGTACTCTTTCTTAAGTATTTTTCGACACATTGAAGTTCTCTTATTTCTCTTTTTCATATTATATCCAGTTCTTTTGAGAACTTAGCAGCTTTCATATTTATTCTTATTATTACGAATTTCAGAAACAAGGCTAATTTAAATGAACATAAAATAATATTAATTTGGTCGCCATTTATGAATAAAGTCTATATCAGGATGAAGGCTATTTCAGAGAGCACCTCGCCATCATATTATAAGACTAGAGATTGCTATTTATCCAAATGAAACCTTTATTTTACTCATGCCACTAACCCACATAAACGTTTTAATACTAACCCTAACAAAGCAAAGAAAGAAAAAAGAACGAAGAAGGCAATCTAATAACGATTAAAAATAAAAAAATAAATCGACCCAAGACCATATCGCAGTAGTCTCACAGCATAAATATATGAATAGTGTCCTGAATCAATTAAAAAAACAGGGCAAATTGATGATAATCACACTATAGAAACTAACCTTACCCTAAAAAAATTCAGTTGTACTCTTTTGTTTGAAAGAACTCGTGAAACTATAAAGACTACCCATTTACAACTTTTTCTTATCTCACTTCACACTTGATTTGTTTAATATGTAAATGATCATACTTATGACATCACAATGCATGACTTATTGAAAAATTCTGCATATTTAATTAGCACATTCATTGGAATTGGATACATCCACGCACATGCACCTGCATTTCAAATATTTTGATTACATAATCTCAAGGATATATAAGCATTTTCAATAAGTTATTATGCAGTGTGATCATTTACATATTAAACAAATCGAGGAAAATTTCCTCAACTAATTGGGGACACCTATCTTATTACAAAATATCTAATAGAATCCTTATATAAAAGAGATATGAATAATAATACTAATTAGTGACTATATCTATATATATTTATGAACTGCAAGGGTGCAGCCTTTACAAAAGAGTTAATTTTTCATTGCATAGGCACTTTAAACTTAACAATTAATGCAAGACATAACGCTTGAGGATTCCTTAGGCAGACTGATATAATTTTTGTTTTCTCCATAGATTGATGATTATCGTCAATTTGCCGTGTTGGGGCAAAACAATTTCAATAACAAGTAGAAATCATTGAAGAAAAGGACACTTTGCAGATTACATAATATTGTCTAGCTGGGGCCGGTTGTATAAAACTTTTAACTAGGGTTTAACTACCCGTTGGGTAGTTAAATCCTAGTTAACTTTAACTATCAAGTTAAACCGGTTGTATAAAAGTGTAGTTAGCGTTAACTATAGTTAAAACATAGTTAAAGTTAACTATGGTCTGGGGGTATCGTTAACTTTCTAAAATCTAGTTAAAAATGGCGGATTTGTTTATAGATATTTAATTTTACTGCGAACAACTAAATAAACAGTTTAAAGGAACCGCTTACCGATAGTTTTCAACCGGCATGTTAATTTGGAAGAGATGCAGATATGGTTTATACAGATAACTCGATAAGAGATAAGTTGATTATATTGACCGAACCTAAACTGGCTAAAGCTAACAATTTCTGCCGAATAACAAGTCTTTAGACTTAGTTGCTGGCTTCGATTTTATGCATCGGGAAGTTTTGTCCAACTGGTAGGCGATACGTTTGCATCGAATACTATTCTGAATATGTCAACAAAAGCAAATATGTTCAAGATTATATGAAATATTAAAGCTCTCTTTGTTTGTCATCTCACTGCATGAAGTTTATACGAAAACAGTTCAAGATAAAAAAATATCACGGCAAAATTTTCCGCATTCCACTTTTTAATTATCGAAACTTAAAATATTAAAGCAGTTACTTAAATCTCACAAACCTTGTCACAGAAAATTAAACTTAACCTGCATGAAAACGTTTGACAATAAAATGATGCATCATCAACAAACGACATGTTTTCACGGCAAGGTTTACCAAACTTTACATGGCTTCCCAGTTTGTTCAACGACCGAAAAAATCAACGTAATAAAATGAATAACTTGAAAACCATACGTCCTAATCGCTTGAAAATAACGCTGTTGATAACAATTGATGAAACAAAATAGCAGGAAAACGTTCATGCAAACTTGCAAGAAAATGACCGAGAAAACGTAAATCGTTTATGCCGTGTCGTTGGGTATAAAAGTGCTTTACAAATACAGTACGATACGGAAAACGGCAATAAAAAGGAAATACAAACACTGAGGGGATGAAAGACACACAGATTTCACACATCACAATCCTGTCCATTCGTAAACAGTGATAGTTGTTTTCCCATTCAAAATTGTTTTAATTTCATTTTGGATCGAGTCCATGCAATATATCCCAAAATATTTCAGTGTGAATAAACTTTGTATAAACATGGTATATACTTTGGGCTTGAAAACGTTTCCAGTGAGCACAAACATATAATTAACGAAACGGAAAAACTTCTATCATCAATTTTATTATCCAAAATCCACGTCCAAACTATAATTTTACATCAAGATATTTCAAGTGAACGGCATTCTCAAGAATGAACCATGTGCTTCGCTCTCCATTTGTTGGCCATTTTTGCAATAATGAGCCCACATAATCAATAAATCTCAAAACAGCGTTCAAGAAATATGACATCATACACTCGTTAACGTATGTTAATTTATGTTAACTAACCATTGCGTAGTTAACTACAGGTAGGTGGTTAGTTAACTACGCGACTAACTATACGCTTTATACAACGGGATTTGACCATGTAGTTAACTAACCATAGTTAAGAAAGTTAACTAGGTAGTTAACGCTAACTATAGTTAAAGTTAACTACCTTTTTATACAACCGGCCCCTGGTGATTTGATTTTTCGTAACAAATTTTGAGTTCTGAGAAAAACGATCGGAAAGGTAAAACTGCAAGGGTTATACCTTCCAGTAAGATCCAGGAGAATATAGATCATGCAACTGTAAACGTTTTGATGGCTAGACCTTGGAGTAAGAAAATACCGCCAGTATGAAACATGAAAGATTTGTTGTTCTTTTTTAAATGTAGAGCAGGTCTTTTGGACATTCAATTATTAGATTATATGTACAGAATCGACCAGCTCCTAAATATAACATTAGATCTTATGATGTGAATAATTTTAATGATTTTAAACGTAGAACTCAATATTTTAAAGTGGAACTCATTGGACAGTGAACTTAAAACAATTTGTAGTCTTAGTCAGTTTTAAGTCAAAACTTTATCAGAAATTTCGTAGAGAACTTAATGTTTTCCAACTTCCACATAAATAGTTTGTATATTATTTTGTTGATTCTTAAATCTGTAGTAATAATTAGGTCTTATATTACTTAAATAGGTTTTACATTGCTAGTCATGTTCAATTGGGGCAATGCCCTGTTTGGCCACCAGTTGCTTTAATTAATTATTTATTCATTTGTATCTAGTTATATATAGATGTATGTATAATTTTTGGAGGCAGTAAAGTTAATAAATCAAATCAATTAGTGAAGGAAAATAACGGCTTGCCAGGAAAATAACCAAATAAATTAAATTATAAAATAGAAAATACACTAAGAGAAAACCTTTATTGTCTTTATTACGTCATTCAATAAACTCAATATATAAGTTATTTTTCTGTTGCAGGAAAAGCGTAAAATCACCAAAATTCCAGGAGACATTTTGCATTGAACTCTCCGTCCGCTACAGCATATGACTGATTAATCAAAACTCGGTCTGTGGCCTTTTCTTCAAGTATGCGAGGATAGACGGTTCGTTCATCACACCATTATACAATTTAGTTAAGCCGGGACATTTTTTCAAAAGCTCTGGAACCTCCATCTTACCACTTCCAACATTACCATTGAGAAAGCCAAATAAGTGAATATCAGCATAAGTGATCTACCGAAAATAAACAATGTTGCAGTTATAAAAGTGGGTATGAAACGAATATTGTTTTCTGATTGTTTGTTGTTAAGCATGTTTAGAATACACTTTATTTATATTTGTGATTTTCTAAAAAAAGACGTCTTAATTATCAAAATCGACCAATTTTTTAAAAAATCTGTAACTAAGACTGGATACGAATTTAGCTTTGATGATGTAAAAAGAGACGAGCATTTAGCCGCACGTGGAAGCGACTACTTTTTTGCTGAAACATTTAAAAACTAAAAAAATGTCGTTTGATACGTGGATACTTCTAGCTATTGAATATATAGTGCATTCGCGCAATGATAATCGACATGATTGTTTCCTATATACCAGCTAGCTAAGGAAGCTAGCTATATCAGCTAATATCCTATTTGTAATGATATCATCCCTCGGGGTAATATTTCGTCGAATTCCCCTCGCTCCGGGTCTATAAATGATAAATATATTGTGTGATATGTATGATATATATGATATATATGATATATATTATGTATATATTATATATATATATATATATATATATATATATATATATATATCGATAGAGAGAGTTATAGTAAACCGTGTAAATTTGCTCGAGAACTAACCTTATCACCAAAGAAAAAGATGTTCCCTTGACAATTTTCTTTTAAAATCTTTTCAAAGTACTTCATGTTTTCTGGAAGAATTTTCTCGTGAATATCCTTCGATTGTTTCTCCTTAACATGATAAGAAATCCATTGTATTTATAAGCATGAAAATAATAAATATATTGTCAATATGAAACACGAGGAAGAGGGTTTCATCAGGATATCCAAACACCGAGACGTTTGTGGAAAACCGAGGCGAAGCCGAGGTTTTTTAACAAACTTCGAGGTGTTTGGATATCCTGGTGAAACACTCTTGCGAGTGTTTCATATTACATCTGAAACAAATCAGTATTTTAAGAGAAAATCGAGGTGAAAGTTGGCTTAATTTATGTAATTTCTTCCTCCGATATCCAAACCACCGTTTCGGTGCTGATTTCCATTGTTTTCGGCTCATGAATTATTAATGATTTGAGATATTCATTTCTTGGGTTATTTTAAATAAGGAAATAGTGATCATGTTTCCTTTGAATTATAGAAACACTTCATGTAATTCACTTTGGAAATTCATTATGAATTAATTCAATTTGAATTCATTTTTCAAGAGTTCTTACCACTAGATTTTAGCTTCCAGGCAAGTCCGTGTTGTGATGTGCGCGCGCATGTGAACCGAAAGTGACAGTGACTGCAGTGATTGGTGTAGAATGAAAAAAGATTTATGTAATTGGTAGTTTGTAAACCTGTGTGGTAACATTGGATATTTTGTTGTTTTAAGAGTAATGTGTTCAGGTATAAATGTTTTGCAACGGATATAGTTTTCTTTTATAATGTAAAAGCTACTCTTAAAAAATGAACATGGCTAATTTGAATACGTTGACTGTTTTCTCTGATGAAAATATTGTTGCGGATAAAAGGGACAAGATAATTCAACGTAAATTATTGAAGTCTTATTTTCGGGAGATTGCCTGTAAGATTCATAAGTTAGTCACTGAAAATTGGGAAAGATGTGCCATAGATCACCCGTCTCAAAAACAACACGATTGTCAGCTGATAATGCCAAGTAATGAATTACGGACATGTAAAGCTTTGAAAGTAATTATCAGTATCTTAGAAACAATCCTTGATCTAATTGGGAACCTGCAGTGAAGATTTGCCCACATCTAGACTAGAGAACAAATATTTACACAATAACATATACAAGACGATGGCATGAGGGTGTCCGCAACAGCTTTGGCCAATTACTGCGGCCCAAGGAATATCACATACATGTAAACTAAACAATACACAGCTTATATATAGTTACAGATAATTACAATATATACAAATACAGATACAAACTAGAAACAACATGAAAGTGGTTTTGTTAAGTCACGCCTGCCTGGTTACATTTAAGGCAAATTGTTTTCCAGGAGCGAGGGTCATCTACATTGTAATTGTTTTCTAGAGCATACTCATAATTTTTTTTTAGATAGTACTTACGGGTGTGCTTCATTTTCTTTTCTTGGTAGTCGTAATAGTGGTGTGATGAGACTAGTGTGAGTGTTGTTTTTTTCGCAAGATATCTTTAACAGTTGATTAGAGAGTAATTTATTTATCTCTTTCATGTTGCCTTAAGTGTATGACACACAACTTGCGTGATGATTTGATGCAATTGGTTATAGTCAGCCAAATGGTTAGACAATTTAAGTAAACTTTTTTACCGCAAATGTGACAGTCATTTCGCGTTCGCACGTGGCATGATGTAGATTGATTGATCTGTTTTACTGCACCAATGCGTCCCGACGTCATCGAAGACAGTTTTAAGACGTCGAACAGGACTTAAGGTAGCAATTGGGTTTCCCGGCATCGCGTCGTAAAAAACCTTGCATCGCGCCCCTATTAATGCGATCACAACTTGTTATACATCAATTTAATGCAAATTGATCATAGAAAACAGTGTTAAACCCTAATTTATTTACTGAAAGAAAAAATAAGTGTGTTGGATTCGTCTGGTTAAAGTCCTTTGGAATTTAATTTATGGTTTTCCAGTTTATACCGTTGTAACCTCCGATAAATGACCAGCAAAAACGTGTCGTCGATTTTTAAAATTCTGTTTCGTTCAATTTTTAATAACGTTTTTCATGGGAGTCACAACATATTTCATATCTTTTAAATTCAAAATGCGATAAAAACGAAAACACGCAATGTATCAAAAATCGCCGATACGTTTTCGTTGAAGGGTATGTTTTCAACAACTGACAAAAATTTAAGCGAAAACTATTAAAACGCGGCGAAGTTTTACCGGGAGAAAAATGCAAACTTTGGTGCAGAATTGAATTGAGAAAAAGCACCTGAAAGGCTTTGATCAATTGTCCCGCCTTCTTATCATCCAATTAGACCTCGTCCAATCGTGTTTTAAAACTCAATTTTTCTTCAGAAAACGATTTCTCAGATTCAAAAATGGGAAAAACAATTTCTTCATATTTGTAATTTTTTCCACTATTGCTACCTTAATTCGGGACTTCGGGACTAGGAAAGTCTCTCCGCGGTCGGAAACACACGTCACCATGTTTATGCTCTTTCTTAATTTATTTATATTATTAGTTTTTATTGTGTATTCTGGTAACTATAGTTGGATGGTGTTGAAAAGAACGAGTATGCCAGTTTATTGTCATACTTCTGAACCATGACAATCCTATTTTATTGAGACGAGCCTGTCTAACCCTATAATTTTTATCATGGACAAATTAATTTGTAATTTAAATAGAGAAGAATATATACTGATTTATGTGAAGAAAAGAGAATTTCTCCAAACTCTCGTGATCATGGTAATACTCGTAAGTATATTATTGAAGTAAAGAGCATATTCGCCTTGTTCTAAATCTACGTCCTATTTTTATGTTAATTAAATTTTTAACACTATATAACACATCCTAGCAACTAGGTACTTGGTGTTGATAAGTATGAGCTACCTAACACTGACATTCTGCTGATAATTCTATTTATCTCCCCAGCTACCCTGTCGAACTGTATTTTTTATCTTAGAAAAGTTAATTTCTAGTTGACCCAATTGAATATTATTTGAACTCGTTGTGCCTGTACGTGTGACGGGGCTACGTAGAATGGAAAATTTTGATTACTGCAAAAAAGTAGAGAACTTGTTTGAATATATTTACTTTTTCAGTGACTTTGTTTCATTTGACACGCGAGTGAAAATATTTGAGCGTTTGTGAATAATTTACACTAGACATTAGGCAATTAAGAAAAATAGGATATAGCATTGCTATGGTTCAGAAGTATGACTATAAACATACGTCATGGGTGGAGCGAAAATTCCTCCCACTCCACGTATTGGCTATTACAACTAAATAACCATAAACATGCAACCAAAATTATTACCCTTTTCTCTGTATCCTTCTCAAACCGCACGTTTACTATTTTTTTGAGAATATCATGAATTTGATTACAAATGCCATCTGCAATGGCCAATTGAAGATTTTTCTCAGGAGTAATTCCTAAACGGAAAGATTAATTCGTTGTAGTAAAAGTAACCTGATTCACATTGTATTGCATCCTCACATGGGATAAAAAACAATATACCGAATCCGGTTACTTTTGCTCTAGTGTAAACGCAGCCTTACCATAAATACCCTAAACCGTTGCATGTACAATATGCTGCCAAAATAACTTTGGGACATGGCCAGCGGACGTTATATTACGAGGTCTAGAACTGCCCTGAATATTTTGAATTCTTTGAAGTTTAATTACTTTAATTACTAATAAATATAAAGAAATTTTAATTACTAATAAATATATAGACAATGTTATCTATGTTTATCATCTAAACTTGTCGCCTGGTGCAGCCTATGTAGAACTCAGCCTGTGAAGATTACTGTGGTTAATTATTTTGAACCAGTTGGTGATGCTCATGTTCTCTATCAGCTTGAGAGATAACCGAGTTATTTCCCAATTAACAACTTGTATAATGGAAGTGAACTGAATCCTGGATGGATTGAGCGACTAAATATATCGTTTTGAGGCTGCAAAAGATCGAATTGTGTACTCTTTTGGTCTGCTTCTAGCGGTTGGGAACTCTACAAGCGAACGTGTAATTAATTATTCAGTGCTACGAACTCTTCATGACATTAATCTACTAGATTCAATCATTCAAGAACTTTGAACACAATCCAGCCTATTTTCGTGAGGATTTCTCGAGCAGTATGTTTAGTAGTAGTGGTACGAATACTATTACCAATACTATTACGAATACCATTACCAATACCATTACCAATACCATTACCAATACCATTACCAATACCATTACCACTACCAATACCATTACCAATACCATTACCATTACCATTACCAATACCATTACCAATACCATTACCAATACCATTACCAATATCATTACCAATACCATTACCATTACCAATATCATTACCAATACCATTACCAATACCATTACCAATACCATTACCAATACCATTACAATTACCAATACCATTACCATTACCAATACCATTACCATTACCAATATCATTACCAATACCATTACGAATACCATTACCAATACCATTACCAATACCATTACCAATACCATTACCAATACCATTACCAATACCATTACCAATACCATTACCAATACCATTACCAATACCATTACCATTACCAATACCATTACCAATACCATTACCAATACCATTACCAATACCATTACCAATACCATTACCAATACCATTACCAATACCATTACCAATACCATTACCAATACCATTACCATTACCAATACCATTACCAATACCATTACCAATACCATTACCAATACCATTACCAATACCATTACCATTACCATTACCAATACCATTACCAATACCATTACCAATACCATTACCAATACCATTACCAATACCATTACCATTACCATTACCATTACCAATACCATTACCATTACCAATACCATTACCAATACCAATACCATTACCAATACCATTACCATTACCAATACCATTACCATTACCAATATCATTACCAATACCATTACCATTACCAATGCCATTACCAATACCATTACCAATATCATTACCATTACCAATACCATTACCAATACTATTACCAATACCATTACCATTACCATTACCAATACCAATACCATTACCAATATCATTACCAATACCATTACCATTACCATTACCAATACCATTACCAATACCAATACCATTACCATTACCAATACCATTACCAATACCATTACCAATACCATTACCATTACCAATACCATTACCAATACCATTACCAATACCATTACCAATACCATTACCAATACCATTACCAATACCATTACCAATACCATTACCAATACCATTACCAATACCATTACCAATACCATTACCATTACCAATACCATTACCATTACCAATACCATTACCATTACCATTACCAATACCAATACCATTACCATTACCAATACCATTACCAATACCATTACCATTACCATTACCATTACCATTACCAATACCAATACCATTACCAATACCATTACCAATACCATTACCAATACCATTACCATTACGAATACCATTACCATTACCAATATCATTACCAATACCATTACCAATACTATTACCAATGCCATTACCAATACCATTACCAATATCATTACCAATACCATTACCAATACCATTACCAATACTATTACCAATACCAATACCATTACCATTACCATTACCATTACCAATACCAATACCATTACCAATATCATTACCAATACCATTACCATTACCAATACCAATACCATTACCAATACCATTACCAATACTATTACCAATACTATTACCAATACTATTACCAATACCATTACCATTACCAATACCATTACCAATACCATTACCATTACCAATACCATTACCAATACCATTACCAATACCATTACCAATACCATTACCAATACCATTACCATTACCAATACCAT
The DNA here is from genome assembly GCA_035772405.1 of Chrysogorgia sp. JL179-B06. Taxonomy (NCBI): domain Eukaryota; kingdom Metazoa; phylum Cnidaria; class Anthozoa; order Scleralcyonacea; family Chrysogorgiidae; genus Chrysogorgia; species Chrysogorgia sp. JL179-B06. The sequence goes on from JAYKKM010000376.1 coordinate 319,908, forward strand.
TACGTACCATTACCATTACCAATATCATTACCAATACTATTGCCAATACTATTACGAATACCATTACCAATACCATTACCAATACCATTACCAATACCATTACCAATACTATTGCCAATACTATTACGAATACCATTACAAATACCATTACCAATACCATTAACATTACCAATACTATTACCAATACTATTACGAATACCATTACCAATACCAATACCATTACCAATACCAATACTATTGCCAATACTATTACGAATACCATTACAAATACCATTACCATTACCATTAACATTACCAATACTATTACCAATACTATTACGAATACCATTACCAATACCAATACCATTACTAATACCATTACAAATACAATTATCATTACCATTACCAATACCATTACCAATACCAATACCATTACCAATACCATTACCAATACCATTACCAATACCATTACCATTACCATTACCAATATCATTACCAATACTATTGCCAATACTATTACGAATACCATTACCAATACCATTACCAATACCATTACCAATACCATTACCAATACTATTGCCAATACTATTACGAATACCATTACAAATACCATTACCAATACCATTAACATTACAATACTATTACCAATACTATTACGAATACCATTACCAATACCATTACCAATACCATTACCAATACTATTGCCAATACTATTACGAATACCATTACCAATACTATTACCAATACTATTACCAATACTATTACGAATACCAATACCAATACCATTACCAATACCATTACCATTACCAATACTATTACCAATACCATTACCAATACTATTACGAATACCATTACCAATACCAATACCATTACTAATACCATTACAAATACAATTATCATTACCATGCAATACCATTACCAAAAGTATTAACATTACCAATATAATTACCATTACCAATGTCATTACCAAAACCGTTACCATTACCAATATCATTACCAATACCATCACCAATACCATTACCAATACCATTACCAATACCATTACCAATACCATTACCATTACCAATACCATTACCAATACTATTACCAATACTATTACCAATACCATTACCAATATCATTACCAATACCATTAGCAATACCAATACCATTACCAATACCATTACCGATACCATTACCAATACCATTACCAATACTATTACCAATACTATTACCAATACCAATACCAATATCATTACCATTACCAATACCAATACCATGACCAATACCATTACCAATACCATTACCAATACCATTACCAATACCATTACCAATACCATTACCAATACCATTACCAATACCATTACCAATACCATTACCAATACCATTACCAATACCATTACCAATACCATTACCAATATCATTACCAATACCATTACCATTACCAATACCATTACCATTACCAATACCATTACCATTACCAATACCATTACCATTACCAATACCATTACCATTACCATTACCAATACCATTACCATTACCAATACCATTACCAATACCATTACCATTACCATTACCATTACCAATACCAATACCATTACCAATACCATTACCAATACCATTACCAATACCATTACCATTACCATTACGAATACCATTACCATTACCAATATCATTACCAATACCATTACCAATACTATTACCAATGCCATTACCAATACCATTACCAATATCATTACCAATACCATTACCAATACCATTACCAATACTATTACCAATACCAATACCATTACCATTACCATTACCATTACCAATACCAATACCATTACCAATATCATTACCAATACCATTACCATTACCATTACCAATACCAATACCATTACCAATACCATTACCAATACTATTACCAATACTATTACCAATACTATTACCAATACCATTACCATTACCAATACCATTACCAATACCATTACCAATACCATTACCATTACCATTACGAATACCATTACCATTACCAATATCATTACCAATACCATTACCAATACTATTACCAATGCCATTACCAATACCATTACCAATATCATTACCAATACCATTACCAATACCATTACCAATACTATTACCAATACCAATACCATTACCATTACCATTACCATTACCATTACCAATACCTACCATTACCAATATCATTACCAATACCATTACCATTACCATTACCAATACCAATACCATTACCAATACCATTACCAATACTATTACCAATACTATTACCAATACTATTACCAATACCATTACCATTACCAATACCATTACCAATACCATTACCATTACCAATACCATTACCAATACCATTACCAATACCATTACCAATACCATTACCAATACCATTACCAATACCATTACCAATACCATTACGTACCATTACCATTACCATTACCAATATCATTACCAATACTATTGCCAATACTATTACGAATACCATTACCAATACCATTACCAATACCATTACCAATACCATTACCAATACTATTGCCAATACTATTACGAATACCATTACAAATACCATTACCAATACCATTAACATTACCAATACTATTACCAATACTATTACGAATACCATTACCAATACCAATACCATTACCAATACCATTACCAATACTATTGCCAATACTATTACGAATACCATTACAAATACCATTACCATTACCATTAACATTACCAATACTATTACCAATACTATTACGAATACCATTACCAATACCAATACCATTACTAATACCATTACAAATACAATTATCATTACCAATACCATTACCAATACCATTACCAATACCATTACCAATACCATTACCAATACCATTACCAATACCATTACCAATACCATTACCATTACCAATACCATTACCAATACTATTACCAATACTATTACGAATACCATTACCAATACCAATACCATTACCAATACCATTACCAATACCAATTACATTACGAATACCATTACCAATACTATTACCATTACCAATACCAATTACCATTACCAATACCATTACCAATACCAATACCATTACCAATACCATTACCAATACCATTACCAATACCATTACCATTACCAATACTATTACCAATACCATTACCAATACCAATACCATTACTAATACCAATACACATTACTAATACCATTACCAAAAGTATTAACATTACCAATATAATTACCATTACCAATGTCATTACCAAAACCGTTACCATTACCAATATCATTACCAATACCATCACCAATACCATTACCAATACCATTACCATTACCAATACCATTACCAATACCATTACCAATACTATTACCAATACTATTACCAATACCATTACCAATATCATTACCAATACCATTACCAATACCAATACCATTACCAATACCATTACCGATACCATTACCAATACCATTACCAATACTATTACCAATACTATTACCAATACCAATACCAATATCATTACCAATATCATTACCAATACCATGACCAATACCATTACCAATACCATTACCAATACCATTACCAATACCATTACCAATACCATTACCAATACTATTACCAATACTATTACCAATATCAGTACCAATACCATTACCAATACCATTACCAATACCATTACCAATATCATTACCAATACCATTACCAATACCATTACCAATACCATTACCAATACTATTACCAATACTATTACCAATATCAATACTATTACCAATACCAATACCATTACCATTACCAATACCATTACCAATATCATTACCAATACCATTACCAATATCATTACCAATACCATTACCAATACCATTACCAATACCAATACCATTACCAATACCATTACCAATACCAATACTATTACCAATACTATTACCAATACTATTACCAATACCATTACCAATACTATTACCAATACCATTACCAATACCATTACCAATACCATTACCAATACCATTACCAATACCATTACTAATACCAATACTATTACCAATACTATTACCAATACCATTACCAATACCATTACCAATACTATTACCAATACCAATACTATTACCAATAGTATTACGAATACCAATACTATTACCAATACCATTACCAATACCATTACGAATACCATTACCAATACCATTACCAATACCATTAACAATACCATTACCAATACCATTACCAATACCATTACCAATACTATTACCAATAGTATTACGAATACCATTACCAATACCATTACCAATACTATTACCATTACCAATACTATTACCAATAATACTATTACCAATACCATTACCAATACCATTACCAATACCATTACCAATTGTATTACCAATACCATTACCAATACTATTACCAATACCATTACGAATACCATTACGAATACCATTACCAATACCATTATCAATACCATTGCCAATACCATTACGATGATTATTATTATTATTATTATTATTATTAGCCTACCAGCAACAGCTAGCTTCGTTTTCATTCCCAAAAACTAATGCGCTGCACTAGCACCATTATGCAATGGTCCATATTAAAATATATTTTTACTACTAGCACGTACGATGTCTAATTGTCTACGGTGATTAAGGGAAGACATACCATGCTCCTTGGCGACATATCTTAAGATTGCTATACTTTGTCCAAGTGCTGTTCCTTCGACTTCCAGAATGGGTAGTTGACCATATGGGCATATACCACCTGAGTTAAAAAGAAAGGAAAACTATATATGTGCCACAGCTTGAATTCGTTATATTTTCAAAATGATATCATCTTGATTCGTTCGTACATTTCCTTCGATTTGTAAAATATAATACTTGTAACTTAAATATCAAATTATTTGTATGAGTTACAAAATAAGAGCCGTTAGGCGAGTGCAATTTGGCACAATTTTCAATAATCACGAGCACTGTAAATCCCTAATAGAATAACGGACAACGACCTTAAATCGTAGGCCCTCGGAACCCCCTATCAATTGGACTTCTAGCCTGTTGGGGTATTCCGTACACCTAAAAGAGTGATAAATCTAATAAACTAAACTAAAAACTAAACTAGAACAAGCAAAATCATATGATCACTTGTTTATTATATGTATGACAAAATAACGTGCCCAGTGTCGAACTTGTCAAAACGTTTCTTATCATCTGAAGGTTTGTTAGCCATAAAACAATCACAAGATAATTTCTTGAAAATGAATAAATACATCCAAAATTCCCATAGTTATTGAGCGAATAACAAGTCCTACGCTCCGTTTTAATTCATATCCGTTACGAACAATGGAAAAGTTTCACTCCGATTGTTTCTCTGCATTCATTTTAAAATATTTCGATATAATTTTCAATTACTAGTGCGTAAACCCAGCCCTGGGAAATGATTCAAAACAATTCCATTGCAAATGGCTGCAATTTTGAGATATATTTATATATTTATTTGAGTGGAGCTGGTAGGACCAACTCCTTATAAGGAAGTAAAAATTCGTTTTGGGTGATCCGTTTGAATCGGGCAATATTTGGACGAAGAGCGGCTATTAGCGAGTGGTGATCTGACGAACTACATAAAGAGGTTTTTACGAAGGGTATACATGTTTGCGTAATATAATAGGTACGTGTGTTATGTATTTGGACTCGCTAATTCCAAATCTGTTTTCACAATTGAAAACTGTTAAATATTGATCGTTCAAAATAATATACGACGAAGCGGCTGGTTGATTGCCGAATAATTTCTAAGTACATAAACCTTTTTACGAAGGGTACTCACGTTCTCGTAATGTAATAGACAGGTATATTATGTATTGAGACTCGGTAATTTCAAAACTGTTTTCAGAATTGAAATCGAGTAAATATTGGCCGAGATAACGTTCAAAATCTACGTACGACGAACCCAACCTCGTGAGATACGACCCTGGGTACGAGGTTCCGACGAACCCGGCCTTTTGGGATCAATCTCGCACCCAGAGCCTGCGTTTTGGGGATTTGTTATCGACAGACGCGGTCAGGTGCGGCGTGGGGGTTATGGTAGAAAAGGTGGGCGAGCGGTTATTGCGGAACGTATTTCTAGTCAGATGTCTAATGAGTAACATTTCGACTAAAGACCCTTCATTAGATAGTGAAATGTTGCACACTTTACATTTCATTGTTTGATACGTGAAACAGGAAACTCTGAAAGAAAGAAACTCTGAAAGAAAGAAACTCTGAAAGAAGGAAACTCTGAAAGAAAGAAACTTTCAGCAGGAAACTCTGGGCAGGAACGGACAAAAAAGTTTCCTTTGTCTTGTGATCTCTCTGTCGGAAATAATACTGTAACTTCAAAGCAAATGAAACTTTCCTCTACGTTCCTGTCCAGAGGAAACTTTTCCTGAGTGGAAACCAGCCATTAGTTGTGTTTTAATTTTAGGTAATTTGCAAAATTAGCACATCAATTATATATCATCCAAGCGATGATTGTTGGTGTACAAATTTCTAGTGGGGGGATGTTCGTGCAACGTAACCACCGGATGTGCACGGTAGGAGATAAAACTGAGTTCGAGATGGCTTTATCGAATTAAGTTTCCCTTAATTGTGAACTCGTACATCTGTGCACCACAGTTTGTAACACAGAGCATCTGAAAATTCGCGTGCAGGGTTTCGGTATAATGAGTTATCAGAGAATGTTATATATCTTTGCGTTCATGAAATAAAAACACTAAAGTGTGAATAACACGTGTGTACGTTTCTCCTACAACACCAAACTTCTTGATTTTAAAGGATTTCGTTCGAGAATGAAAGAGATATATACATTTCTCCAATAAGTCATTATGCATGTGTGACAAAATTCCGTACATTTGCATATCAAACAAACTGATATATCTCAAAAAGAAAGCAAAGAAACGAAAAAACATATTGAGGTTATGGGCACTTTAATGGAAAGTTCGATAAAGATTCTCGAACTAAGTTTCATCTCCTACCGTGCACGTCGGAATGGTAGACAACCTGATTGTCCCGGCGGAAAATATTTGATGGATCTGAAAATATTTATGTATATTGTTATATATCTAGAACACACACATATAATTACTTGCTTCAATAGATTTTGAGTTTGAACTTCTTTTATAAATTAATGTTTTTATACTCTGCGAGATCATACCATCTATAGAAATGTGCAGTAAAATTCTATATAATAATTCTAATAAACTTTCAGTCGACAATGATTTATTTGTGACCATGTTATTAGTTCATGATCACATCGGATTTCTTTGACGTTCCTATGGCTTTTGGTGTAAATTGTGAAGTGCATCTAAGCATAGTCAATCGAGATATGGTCTGGAATCTCAGCTAAAGTCTTTGTTCTATCTTTTTGTTCGACTTTATGCAATTTTGTGCACGGTGCACGGTCACTGAACCTATTGTATTTTAGTATAATGAAGCAATCATCCAATAGAATCGTTTGGGTTTAATCGCTCAACCGTGTTGTTTAAATATTAATAAACCTAAAACAAAGGATGTGCACGGTGTAAGGTACGGTTCAACATCAAAACGTAGCTCATTATAGTCGCTTTGAAGTTTGCCGAGTTTCCAGACCATATCTCGATTGACTATGATCTAAGTAATTACATCCTTAAATTTAAAACATTTTAAGTGACCTAATTAAGTTGGGGATGTTCGTGTACCGTAACCACAGGATGTGCACGGTAGGATATGAAACTTAGTTCGAGAATCTTTATCGAACTTTCCATTAAAGTGCCCATAACCTCAACATGTTTTATTGTCTTGTTTGGAAGAACTTTTAAAATGATAAAGTAACTTCTTTTGAAGATTTTCGTTTCTTTGCTTTCTTTTTTAGATATATCAGTTTGTTTGATATGCAAATGAATGGAATTTCGTCACACATGCATAATGACTTATTGGAGAAATGTGTATATCTCTTTCATTCTCGAACGAAATCCTTTAAAATCAAGAAGTTTGGTGTTGTGGGAGTCGGGAGAAACGTACACACGTGTTATTCACACTTTAGTGTTTTTATTTCATGAACGCAAAGATATACAACATTCTCTGATAACTCATTATGCATGTGTGACGAAATTCCAGATATTTGCATATCAAATAAACTGATATATCTCAAAAAGAAAGCGAAGAAGTGAAAATCTTCAAAAGAAGTTACTTTATCATTTTAAAAGTTCTTCCAAATAAGACAATAAAAAATGTTTAGGTTAGGGGTATAAGTACTGTATACTCATTCATTTGCAATTTTTAACACGTCTTTATAGACAACCCAATGTCCCGGCGGAAAACATAAAATATTTATGATTCATGACCATAAAATATTTAGGACAGATCGTCCGAAACGTTGTCCATGAAAATACGTATTAGTGTAGCAGAGTCTTTATACTTAAGTATTTTTCGACATATTGAAGTTCACTTATTTCTCTTTTTCATATATATATCCATTTTTTTTTTTGAATTAGCAGCTTTCATATTTATTCTTATATCTAGAACACACACATACAATTGCTTGCTCCAATAGTTTTTAAATTTGAACTTATTTTAAATGCAACTGGGCGATCATTACCTGATTGATATAACTATGTAGATATAATTCTAATAAACATTCTAGTTATTATATAAATTGTCTTGTCCTGCATAGACAGTGTTAAAATACGAATCTAAATTTAAAGATCATTATGGTCGGTGCTGCCAAAACAGCAAATAAGATGCCGAATGATCATCTATCGCGGAGTTACTGCCCTTCGTCAAAGATGGAAAGATTCACTCAAAAAGATTCACACTGAAAGATTCAAGACAGACTGTTTCTAGTTGCATTTTCTCTTTTTTTCAAGTTAGATTGAAAACGATCACTTGAATTAAGGCTGCGTTTACACTAGAGCAAAAGTAACCGGATTCACATTGTTTTGCATCCTCATGGGAATAAAAAAAATATACGCGGAATCCGATTACTTTTACTCTAGTGTAAACGCAGCCTAAAGCCTGGTTCACACGAGCGACATAAGCATAAGCAACGAAAACAAAGCATGACTTTTGCTCTGGGACGTACAAAGACAAAACAACGAGAATTTTTCTTTGTTTCCTCTTTTGTTTTGCTCTTGCCTTATTCTTCTTATGATTATGATTATGTCCATCTTTGTTCGCAGGCTTGACTTCATTCCTTTGTTTTGCCTTTTGTCTTGTCCTTATAATGATTATGATTATGCTCTCGTATCCCTGTTCAGTTGATAATGATTGGTTCATGATCAACTCGGTTTCTATGCCTTATCGCGGTCATTAAATTCACTTAGGCCCGGGGTCAAACGTCGAACTTTTCATGAATCGAACTCAATGTAAATTAGGAAACTCTTTTGTTTAAGTTCATTTGCATTGAGTTCGACTCATGAAAAGTTCGACGTTTGACCCCGGGCCTAAGTTCTCGAATGGTTTCTTCGTGGATTAAAGCTCGCGGAAGAACAAAGAAAACAAAGAAAACAAAGAAAACGTCTTTTATAATTCTATATAGGTAATAATTTGTATGCAATGAGCACATCACCTATATATATCATCCAAGGGAAGATATAATGATGCACTTGGTCTACAAATTACTCTAAAAAACAAAATGGTCATATCATTAACCGCCCATGAAGTAAACAAAAAGTAATTTTTGCTATATTGTATATTAAGAACGTGCCTTTGGGTATAAAAGTGTAGTGCATCGTATAGTAAACATGTTTAAATTTATGCTAATTTCATTCTAAATTCGAAAAAGTATTTCAAATCGAAGAGGACTCTCTGTATAGTCGTTTAAAATGACGTTTGAGAGAGCTTTTTTGATTGGAATCGAATACAGTTGGATTCGTCGGGATTGTAATGTTCATAAACCGTGCCGATTCATTCTTCATCACCCCATGACATACGTCACGTTGTCAGCGGAGACATACACGCAATATCTAACTATAAATATATAGCAAATAGAGAACTTACAATTATAGTACGCGCTCGTAGATTATTTATGTTATTTATGTTTAATCGCCGGATTCCGTAGTTATGATAGCTCTCACGATAATTCTTAATATACGTACTTTCCTTCAACGATTTCCAATCATCTACTCTGTAGTCTTCCCAGTCAGCTCCAGCAAACGCGAGGGTAATTCTAATGGGCTCTGCTGCTCCTCTGGCGTTAAAATAATATAACTTATAACGAGGCATCTCGATCTGTCGTAGCGAACTTTGATATAGTCACTTAAACACGGTTCACACCAGTCAACTCTTGAACCAAGGTGGAGACGCCCTGAACTTCACCAATTAATGTAAGTTAGGCCTAGGTCAAACTTCGAACTTCACATGAGCCGAACTCAATGCAAATGAGCTTAAACAAAAGACTACTCTCATTTGCATTGAGTTCGGCACATGTGAAGTTCGACGTTTGACCTGGGCCTTATAGACATTTTAATGAGTGCAGAGCCGTGCGTCATTTGGCGCATCGGACGTCAATCTTGGTCTTTGAACTCTGTTAAAAATATGCAAAGGCTATAATAATAAACAAAATTGAAAACAATTCAAAAAGTATAGCTGCTTTAATTAATGCTAAATTAATGCAATATTACGAGGGGACATGCACTGAATCCCGCGGGGATATCTTGATTAATTCCCGAGATAATATAGGGCGAACGCTATAGAAAGTATATACTTTCAAAAAATAAGGTTTCAACATAAATACTATAGTGAAAATTACAGTTGTTCGAGGTTGTTGCAACAAGTACGTGTTAATATTAAAAGTGAGTGTTAATATTAGTGTTAATATTAGGGTGAGGGTTAGTATAACCGTTTGAAAAACTATACCTTTACACTAAACAAACACTAACGAGGCATCTCCCCAACCTCGTACGTACCCAGGGCATTTTGCCTCCACGGTGGAAGGTCGGCGAAAATGGCCATGGGATCGGCTGGTCACATGACACGCAGAATTTCTGGGGGTTTAGATATGATAATTTTTGTGGTATTTGTTCCATTTCCTTTTTCTACTTTGTTGACCTGAATAATTGAGAAATGTTCAATGCTCTTCAGAGTTTTCATGTCAGCATTCATCGGCATAAAAGCAGCTAACAAGCTTAATAATCCACCATACATATCCATGGTTATCTCTTACAAAAGGTATGAAGAAGCATATATCCAATTTAGCAAAAGCTGTCACTTCTAATTTGCTGTAAAATTTGAAGACAGCTTTCAGGAATAAATTATACTCGGCTGAATTTATTAATTTTTATGACAAGCCAATCGGATTATAGAATGAACCAGCCGATCCCAATGCATTTTCGGAGACCTTCCGCCGTGGAGGCAAAATACCCTGGGAACGAGGTTGGCATCTTTCCTAATATTAATCGTAAAACCTTCCTTCGTATACTGACTATCGAACTACCTTTCAGTTTTTCTGCCAAATTACGGAAACCATATTTTAAAATATACTTTAAATTAGCCCAAATAACCTTTTTATTTAACATTACTATTATTGAATTTTCCTGGTGATAGTGAAATTATGATATGACAAAAGGGATGACGTTTCATATATAAGTATCCCGAATTCAAAACATAGTCCTAACCTCAAACCTTTTTTAATGATTCGTCCACATATATATTTAAATAAAAAGTTCATTTTCTAAATTAATGGATCTTTACTTTTCGGGCTAGAGGTCTTTTTGAAACCTTGATTGACTTTTAGTTAAAGAACTCTAGTATAGTTTGTTAAACATATGTTATTGGATTCCTCTGAGCCCAATATTACAAAATATTTAAGTCGAGAATCCAATATTGGGCGAGATCGAAGGTCGAGCCTAATATTGCAAGTCGAGACTTAAATATTTTGTATTATTGGGCGAAGATGAATCCAATAGGTGTTTTTATTATATCGAACAAAATATCTTAACATAAAGATGTTTCTTCGTACGTAAACAGTCAAAAAGTTGCTGGTCATCAAAAAGAATAATAAAAAGACTCGAAAAAACACATTACGTTCCGCGAAAAAGTAATTCAACCAATGAAATTTCGATTCAGATAAAAGGCGCGCGAATGACGTGCACGTGAACAGCCCGTGTAAATAGTCCAAAGGTTACTGCCCAATATGTAGCTGCCCTACATCGTAAAATATTGGGCTGCCACGTAATGCTAATAGAGACAGGTGATTGGTGGACTATATGTGAGGGTATAATAATTGATACATATATATTTACATATAATTGAGTTATTAATATATATTCTAAAAAAATGATTGAAAAAAATTGAAATTAAGGGTAAACAACGCTACAATTATATAATGGCAATGTATACTAACATAATAAGCTAAATGAAGAACAGTGCATCGGCAAGAACTTAAACTAACTTCGATTCTGCATTTCTAAGTAATATTTTTTTGAATGTTTAGTTTAAAAGTATTATAATATTTTATAATTTTGAGCTCTACTTTTAAGTTATTCCAGAAGTCAACGCATTATTTGAGAGCATGTGTTTTCTGTAATTTGTTCTTTTGTAAGATTTATTCAGTTTTTTTGAATTTCATGTATAATGATGGTGAATTTCATCATTAGTTCTAAAATAATTGTCAAATATTTCAGGAAAATCTTTAACACAGTTGTATCGAAACATAAATAAACTGGTCAGACAAATTGTCTTAATTTGAAATATATTCAATAAATTCAGGCTTTTGAAAAGTGGTACTGTATGATCAAAATATGATTTAAATGTAATTAAACGCACAATTTTCTTTTGTATTTTCAATATTTTTGGAATCCTTGTTTAATAGGTGTTACACCATGTTAAATTACCAAGTGAGATATGGATAAACTAAAGCATAATAAATCAATTTTAGTGAACTTTGGTTGGTGTAATGTCGCATTTTAGCAATAATCCCAGTTGATTTTATAAGTTTTTTGACACCAAATCAATGTGATTTTTCCAGGTTGGGCATTCATCAAGTATGATACTTAGAAATTTTGTACTTTTAACTTGTTGAATGGTTTGGTTGTTTATGTTAATAGTTATATCAGATGTAATTTTTTTGTTGGGAGATTTAAATAAAATAAATTTTGTCTTTGAAGTATTAATTGATAATTTATTGGTATTTAGCCAATTAGTTATTTCATTAACCTCTTTTTGCATAGTTACATTCAAAGTATTAAGACAAGAGTTAGAATAAAAGGCATTAGTGCATGTCATCAGCAAATACCACAAATGAAATAATATTACTACAGTTCTGTATATCGTTGATGTACAATAGAAATAAAAGTGGTCCTAGTATTGACCCTTGTGGAACACCAGTTATTTAATATTGCCACGTCCTCAAAGGGGCTTTTCAGAGACAAGTGATTACAGGGTATAAATTAAAATTAAATTACAAAATAAGTACCTATGAGACTAATCAATTATTTACAAATTCATTTAAAAGCTTGCTCTTCAATAAACGCTTAAAATGTTTGATAGATTTACATAATTTAAGATCGCGGTCTAACGATTTCCAGATTTTAACTGTTCTATAATAAAAAGTTCGCTGACCACTTGCTGTTTTAAAAAGAGGGATATTGAGACTCTGCGAGTTCCTTGTCACACGTTTTGATACCTGGTAACGTTTGGTGAATTGCGCGGATAGATATAGTCTGGAGCGCAACCCGTCATACATTTGTATGACATTATAGCATTACGAAAATAAAGTTGCTGTCTCACTGGGAGCCAACTGAGTTCCTTCAAAATAGGAGTTGTATGGTCGTATTTCTTCGCCCCACTAACGATGCAGCATGCCAAATTCTGTAATGCCTGAAGTTTATTTAAGTTCGTTTCAGAAGTATTACTCCAAACATTGGAGCAATAGAATAACTTACTGAAAACAAGGGAGTTAATAATAATTATTAATGTGTGCTTGTCGAACGCATGTTCAACACGATTAATTTGGCCAAATCGAGACATACAGGAGAACACTGTAGATAATATGTGGTCGTTAAAAGTTAAGTTAGAATCTAAGATAACGCCAAGATCTGGGTATAAGTTCTTTCCCTAAAAAAGACAATGGGAAGTCTTCGACCCTGGATATCATTTGTCTGCTACCAAATACCATTAATTTCGTTTTGCCTGGATTTAAAAGTAGTTATTAAAAGTAGTTATTAAAACACCAGTTGCGTATTTTAAGCAGGTCTAATTGTTTCCTTTGATGACTATTCATGACTATGAAAGTTACAGACTGCTACAGTTTATGCAAGATCTCCAACAGGATGTCGAAATATCCCCATATAATCAGATTCATTGCGGTATTTTCGTTCTGAAACTCGCTATGGGCTGGTGCAGATATAGAAGTCACTCAAACCTACTGTCGATTGCTATTTAATTAGCCAGACTCGATCTCCTCGGATTATTTGTCCTCAGATAATATCTCAATAGTTGTCAGATCCGATAAGGACATATTTATAACATCGTTAGAGTCAGAGCTGTCCGCCAGTTGTAACCCTTACAAATGAGGGTAATAATCCACTTCGATTTTCGTAGACAGAGGTGAGCAAATGACTGGAAAAATGAGGGTAGAAATCTGTACACTTTACAATTTTGTTTTCGATAGTTCCTTTCACAAAAAGTGTTGAGAACCAATCTTGATTCGTAGTTGCGGTTTGTAACATAACACCTCCCTTAACGTGTTTAAATTTTAGGTATCATCATGAACCTTTTTACTTGGGGCTGCTCTCTTGTGTTAGGTTTCGAAGGTTGAAATGGTTGATCACAGATAAATTGATGATGTTTGCCATGTCTGTATAGGCCCTGCATGTTTTATCTTTGATCTATTTGTAGAATTCCCAAGCGCGCATGTGTTTCAATTCACACTTGTTGATGAAGGAAGCAGTAGTACCAACAGCTTTGTACTTCTAATACAGACACTATGAGTCCTTGCCGCATTGAGGACAGTACTGATGTCGCTCTCTCTCTCTCTCATTTTCCATCTTGACACTGGTATAGAACAGCTTTGATCGCTAACTGGCTTCCCTTGCTATATATTGTTATTGAATTAAATGAAATTGAAAAACATAAAATGGTCTTCGAAGACAGATTGCCGAATAAGGAAAGATCGTCTCCAGCTAGACTAACCTATAGCCCGAAATTCACGTACAATATTGATAGTGTACTGTACGTACAAATTCTTCCTAATCAACGGTTCAATTTAAACAACTTCCGAACTCTTGTTTGAGCCTTGGAGACATTTATTTCCATCGACATTTTATCGTACAGATATCATTCTTTACATAAAATATGACACAACTCAAAA
Source organism: Chrysogorgia sp. JL179-B06 (assembly GCA_035772405.1). Classification (NCBI taxonomy): domain Eukaryota; kingdom Metazoa; phylum Cnidaria; class Anthozoa; order Scleralcyonacea; family Chrysogorgiidae; genus Chrysogorgia; species Chrysogorgia sp. JL179-B06. The sequence goes on from JAYKKM010000376.1 coordinate 335,131, forward strand.
ATTTGAAAACAGCATCATAAATCCTATCATTGCTGCCTCCACGCAGCACACTATTCTTGACAAATCTTGGATTACCTCGTAACTCGTGCTCAGTCTCTTTGCCGAGCTACAGTATGTATAGTACAGTACAACCCCGCCATGCGACCACCCCGTTAATACGACCACCACGTTATTGCGACCACCTTTTTCTGGTGTGATTCTAAATAGTGTGAATAATAGTGTGAATATACGACCATCCCATTAATACGACCACATTTTTTGGCCCGACAGCGGTCGTATTAATGGGGTTCCACTGTTTACCAAATTTCGATTAGTTCGAATTTGAGTTTGTCTGTCCATTTCCGGGGGGTGTGAGAAGTAGCAGCCAAACTGCGCATGTTCTATTCGCACGCTGCCAGTTGCCTTCGAAGGTTATAATGGCTATATGATCGACATGATAGGTGGTCTAAAGGGACTGGGACGGAAACGGAAATAAACAGAAAAAACGCCTGTAGCATATGCCATACGGGATCAAATAAATAGAATGTAGAATCTAAACCACGTATCAAGCTAAGGCGATCATATAGCCTTGTAATATTAAAATAACATACGGTATTGATATGGCGCGTTTATAATGTCAAAATTCAATGTGACCATTTGAACGCCATACATGTAATTCGAACAACATTTACTCGAAAGAGCAAGCCTCGCGAAGTTATAAATTCTCCATTCAAGCAACACTCTTGCCAAATCGAACTTCACGTTTGTAATATTAATTTGCTGAATTGAACCAAGTTATCTGGCAGTTGAATTCGGCAACCTATCTTCGGAAACGATTTCCGAAGTGACCCGACTTTTGGCGGATGCACAGCAGGAGTGCGTCAAGCTTCCGGCTAGTTGTATTCGTTTTAAATTTGTTCGAATATCTCAGTAGACGTCTTCACTTGCTCTTTAACAGTGTGTTGAAGATGACCCACTATAAACTCACTTATTTTCCTGTTCGAGCACGAGCTGAACCAATTAGAGTCATCCTTTCACTTGCTGAGGCTGATTGGGAAGATAACAGAGATATCAATGGTAGTGGTTTGGAAGCTTTAAACGAACGTACGTATACTATATATGATTTTAAAACTTAATAGTTGGCTCCAGCGTTCGCAGTTCCAGGTCCAGATTGAACCTCGTTCTATACGCCAAATTATACATGTATTCACATAATTGTTTCTTGTCATTATTCTCGAATATATCAAGTTATATGGAGTAATCTGGGTTCTTTGCTGGTTCTACTTTTCTCTGGGTAACCCGGCAAACTTTAATCTATTGTAGACTTTGTAGTCTACTCGACGCCATAAAATGTTAAATGGATTTTTAGAATAGAAATTCGAAAGTTATTTTGTTGTCACGCATACTGAAGACCAGTAGAACACTATCCAGCCATTAAATACCATATATATAGCGCCTGCATGTGCACGTTGCAGAAGAACTCACACAAAATGTTTAGTCGACTCGTGGCAAGACGCCTGTAACCTGTTTGTTTAATTTTACACCACCGGGATTAACAAGTGCCGGGATATAAAAAGACCTTATGCCAAACTACACCGCGTTTGGCAGCATTTTTTTCTCAATGTCACTTTTGTCTATCAGTCTATGTAATTTCGAAGGATACGGGTTGACCAAACTTGAACATAATGTAATATGTATTATTTAACTGTCTGTGAGGCTGGCGCTCCATTTGGAACACGACACCGAAGATTTGTAGCATGAGAGGATTCGCTGTCTATCAAGCTTTAAAGGTCGAAGACATCAAATAGTTATAGGTCGAAGACATCATATAGTTATAAGACATCATATAGTTATAAGACATCATATAGTTATAAAACATCATATAGTTATAAGACATCATATAGTTATAAGACATCATATAGTTATAAGACATCATATAGTTATAAGACATCATATAGTTATAAGACATCATATAGTTATAAGACATCATATAGTTATAAGACATCATATAGTTATAAGACATCATATAGTTATTATATTTTATATTTCATTATTATTTTTTATTTTTTTATTAAATTGTTCATAACATCAATATGTATATCCATACCACTCGGTTTCTAGACCATAAAGCTGAACTCGGTATTAAAAGCTTCGTCAAATATAGCTACTTTGCGTTATCCCCTGTGTTGTTTGTCTCGCTAAACAGTCAGGTAAACGTTTTTATATTAATAAAAATTACTGTACTATATATAGAAAATGAAAATTAGCTAACGGTTGATCAATGTCGCCTTTTCTTACAGGGAGTTGATATATTTCGGTGCCGATATTATAAGTGTTTACGAATGTCAGACACTTTGGAATATTAGTATTTCCTTTTGCATTTGTTTTAAAATAAGAACAGAGACCTTCTGTTAAGTGCGCTTTAATATTAATGCACATACTAATTAAACTCGTCTATAATTTCCGCCGCCGCAATGGTTCGACGCTACAGTGTCAGTGCATAGGCTTGCGTAATTATATGTCGTAAATATATTATATAAGTAAATATCTTTCCCAAGTTATCCTAAAAGCCGCTATCCGCTTACCACTATCAGCTTATATCCGCTTATCTGCTATCCCCTTATCGTTTACCCACTTTCGACCATGACTTCTTTCGGTTATGACCAGAATTGAAACTGATGTCATCATGGCAAGCGTTGAAACACTTGCAAACACTCCGTCTAATCTTTTTGGGGCGATCCCGCATCCAGTTAACATAGAGGTTAGTGTAAGCACAACTCGAGAGGCAACATGTGCGAATACATAAACATGATATCTAGGATGCCCACGCTGAGTTAATTACTTTGCCCCTAGATACTTGCTCTGTGTTTTCCTGTCGGAAATAATACGCACATACTTTAACTCTTTCCTGTCCGGCCCAGTCAAAAGGGGTCATAGAAGACCCCGAAGTCGTCAATCGAAAAACACGGCACATTGTAACGCAAGATTAAAAATTAAAATTCGACAAGCACATGAGATCCACTTACACGTCAAGTTTGATTTGATTTTATAAACAACTCTGCGATTGGTGGCATTTTGAATTTTATGATGCTACGCGGGCGTGCAAGATGGCCTTTTTCTAGAAAAATGGAAGTTTTTCAACCTGATTTATGATAACTAATGCTAATTTATATTAACATAATGTGTCTTGTTCGGAAAATTCAAAAGCATTGGTAACAGCCGGTTTATTGGGCTTTCAGAAAAGGTATAGGTTTCGCAACATTTCTGGATATTTCCCGAGATATCAATAGAACAAAGAGGTAGTTCAATTTTGGATGTTTTTCAGCCGGACAGGAAAGAGTTAATAAGATTAATAATTAATGCATGTTTATATATTTAAACTCGCTAATTCCAAATCTGTTTTCATAATTCAAAACGATTAAATATTGATCGAGATAACGTTCAAAATAATATACGAGGAAGCGGGTCGCGACCGGCTGATTGCCGAATAATTTATTAATTTCTAAGTACATAAACCATTTTTACGAAGGGTATGCACGTTCTCGTAATATAATAGACACGTGTGTTATGTATTTAGACTCGATAATTCAAAAACTGTTTTCAGGTTTGAAATCGAGTAAATATTGGCCGAGATAACGTTCAAAATCTACGTACGACGAACAAGCCTTTTGGGATTTGTTATCGACAGACGCGGTCTGGGCACTGGGGACCATGGATGGGGAAAAGAAACTCTAGGGGTGGGGTGGGGGTAGAAAAGGCGGGCGAAGGGTAATTGCGGAACGTATTTCTGGTAGTATGCTATTTTAAATGATGAGAATTCTATTCTTATACACCTTATAGTACTCGTCATGCCAGAAATAACATGATAAATTACGTTTGTCTGATACACAAATTATCGATCCGCCTTTCATTAAGAATGCTACGACAGAGATAAAATGAAGAAGTTTTCGTTGAAGAGTGTGCGAATTGCGCGGTCACATTCCTTTCGTTGGCGTCATTATTGCGGCTACAAACAATACATGCTGTCTATATATATAATCAAGTCCATCTTGCCGAAATTCTATGGCATTTTCTCGACATAGACCGATCGAAATGGAGAAAATCTAATTATTGATTCTAGTTAATCTAGCTAAGTACAGCAGTATCATGTAATAATACTAGTGTACGCAACAGACCCTGATTTATCGCAAATTTAATTTGTTAAAAAAAATCTCAAAATAAGACATGGGCTTAATTTATAGCAAAGTGAAATGGTGGTAAACTGCCAAGATTTTTAGTGACGAAATACTGACGTTTAGAGCGGAGCCCTTCATCAGAGTAAGACCATAGTTTGCTTCATAACCCCAACCTATCCCCATTCTAATCCTAGCCCTAATGTACCTCACCTATAATGAATCCTAACCCTTTGTCTAGGGTTCATCCTAAACCATAACCCCCGGTCTGGGATTTCCATATCCTCTAATTAAGTGCATGACGTACCACCAAAGTTACGTTAAATCAACTTAAGCATAACCCTTAATTTTAAGCCGATTTTGACAATTGAAGCATTGCCTTAAATTTGGTAGAATACTGTGTTGCAATATGAGTTTATGACCATTTAATGCATAGCGAATGTCATATGCCTGCTATTTGACAGATCCTGAGTGATTGAGACTGGGCACTAGAAAGGTTTGGATAAATAATGTTTGCAAGGGGAAATGTAATTTTCAGTAAATATGAATAAAATGGAAAGTATATAAAAGAACATATCTTTTCTATCACGGCATGTAGTCTTTTTGACAGCTTGGTTACTCATAGCAACCATGTTTGGTGTTTCCAAATAAACCTTTTTGGAATCTATAGTTTCTAAGCTACCTTATGATATATAGTTTGCCACAGATAGCAGTTAAATCAAAGCAGATATCCGGCAATAAATATATAGAACCAATTGACCTCAGTTCACGTTAACCCTCCCCGGATCCAGGTATTGTCCTTAATAAATCCTTAAGGATCCTTGGTAATTAAGTCCTTGAGGATCGTTGATCAATACTTAAAGATCTTTCATAAGGATCCCAGCTTAAGGATCATATTAAGATCCTTAAGGCGCTATTACACTATGCAATTTTTCATGCAACTTGTCTCGCAACACTGATCTAGAGGCATGTTAAGTAAGAAAAAGGTCAGCAGAGTACAACGTGGGCCCATGCTTGCATTTACACTTTTTACTTAGCATGCCTCTAGATCAGTGTTGCGAGACAAGTTGCATGACAAATTCCACAGTGTAACAGCGCCTTTAAAGATACTCGAGATTCCTTAAGGATCCTGGTATGATCCTTGATCAATCCTTAAGGATCCTTGGTAAATCTTAAGGATCCTTCATAAATTATTAAGGTGTTGTACGATTGAAAGACGGCCATGCATTTCCTTGCTCTGCATCTCTTTGTGCTTTTTCTCTGTATTACGGTACGACGTAGTGCATGGGACGACAAGATTTTCAATAGTTCCATTAGACCTTTGTTAAAGCTAAATTTTCATCACAAAAGCGACGAGAGTGCTAGAAGAATTCTAGCTTATAACCACTACGAACTACAATGGACAACATGGCGGATCAAGCTACGGGTCACAGTGAAGATGAAAAGATCACGAGCTCCGTCTATCCTATACAGAAATTCTGTGTCAACTTTCTACCCGATTATCAACTTAATACACGACATCGAACTTAATCCAGGTCCGGATAAAACTCAGGGTAATTTGAAGCCTGATAACAACGTGAAGATAGCTCATCTTAATATTCGTTCGCTCAAATGCAGGGAACACTTTATCGAAGTCAAGCAAATTGTGTTGGAAAACAAGTTTGATATTTTTACCATATCCGAAACATGGCTTGATAATTCAATCCGTGACTTAGAGCTCGAAATTCCAGGTTTCAGCATCTATCGCCTCGATCGACAAAACAAGAAAGGTGGCGGAGTGTGCATTTATGTTCAACAAGCCTACAAGACGTAGTTACTCAAAGATATTTCTTACATCTCTGACTCAGGATTTCATCAACTCTGGATCAAAGTGCAAGTAAGAAATTTAAGATCAATCATTCTATGTTCTGTCTATAAACCTCCTGATACTTCGACGAACTGCTTCGATACCGACCTAACTCCTAGTTTAATCTCGGCTTCTCTCCTGGACAAACCGATTTATGTTCTTGGTGACTTGAACTGTAATTTGCTTAATACCAATAGTCCTGAGTCAAAATCCTTAACGAATTTCGCTCGTTCCTATAACCTATCCCAGTTGGTTAATTCACCTACCCGGGTTACCGATTCTACCGAAACTCTTATTGACGTGATTTTAGCTTCAAATCCAAATCAAGTTCACGAAGTAAAAGTTATGCAGAATTCTATTAGCGATCACGATCTCATTTACGCGATTCTTCGTTTAAAGAAAATTCGTCCCAAGCCAGTTTATATTACAACTAGAAGTTTTAAACAGTATGCCCCCGACAAATTCCATTCGGATATAGCACAATTACCGTTGTCTGTCTTAGATGTTTTTGATGATGTCGATGATAAATTAAATGCATTCAATATCTTATTCAATGACATTCTGGATGAACATGTTCCACTCAAAACAATTAAAATCAGGGGACGACCAAATCCTTGCATAACCAATGAGATTCGGCAATTAATGGAAACTAGGGACTATTGGAGGAAGAAAGCTAGAAAATCTAAAGACCCACTACACTGGGCGGCCTATAAGAATTTCCATCGTGAAGTAAAGAATGAAATTAAAATGGCCGAGAGAGAACATGTTGCGGATCAAATTATGAATAATAAAAACAACACTAATTGTTTATGGAAGGTCATTCAGTCTTGTATACCAAAGAAGTCGGCCTCCCAAAGGAATTATAGTAAAGACAACAAAATTGTGGCCGATGAGTTTAATCGCTTTTTCGTTTCAATAGGTGAGAATACCATCAAGAAGATTAGTGATTTAGCAAAGGACTCGAATTATAATTTAGGAGAGCACCTATTTGTCCCGAGAGAGCATCCTCTGTCAGACCAGTTCGTTTTTAGCCCAGTAGAACTTACTCAGGTTAAATCAATTGTAAATTCTATGGCAATTAACAAGGCTCCGGGTATTGACAAAATTCCCATGCGTATAATTAAAGATTGTCTCCCTACCATATTGCCTTTTTTAACTTCCCGTTATCAACGCCTCGTTTGAGAGCGCAACATTCCCCAATGTGTGGAAAACAGCTGAGGTGATACCAATTCTTAAAGAGGGCGATTATCAAGTAGCTAATAACAATAGACCGATATCTTTACTGCCCATCCTGTCTAAAATATGTGAAAGGGCTGCGCATAATCAGTTCACCACTTATTTATCATCAAGATATCGCCTTTCGTCTAAACAAAGTGGCAATAAACAATGGCACTCCACAGAGACCTCTGTAATCCATACAACTGATGAAATACTAAGCGCTATTGACAAAAAAAAACTGACGGCTGTTGTTCTCCTCGACATGTCTAAAGCCTTTGACAGCATAAATCATCAAATCCTCCTTACAAAGTTACAAGATGTTGGTGCTTCCGAATCTGTGATACTTTGGCTTCGCAGTTACTTATCTACCCGCTACCAAGCCGTCCGCATTCATACAACCCTGTCAGATCGACTGCCAGTGGTCTGTGATGTACCCCAAGGGAGTATTCTTGGCCCTCTTCTCTTTAGTATCTATGTAAATGACCTTTCAACGGTACCAAGAAATTGCTCAACTCAGCTATATGTTGATGATACTAAACTTCTTATGTCCTTTCGCCTTCAAGACCAGCGAAATGTAATAGATGAGATGAACCGTGACTTACTTTCTGTCCGGAATTGGTGTTTCGATAATCAACTGCTTCTTAACCCTGGAAAGACAAAGCTCTTAGTTTTTGGTAGCCGCCAGATGTCTGCTAAAGTTATCGATTTTCGGCTCTCTCTCTTAGGAAAAGAACTTATACCAGTCAAAGTGGCTAAAGATCTTGGCGTAATACTTGACTCAAACTTAACTTATAATGAGCATATAATGTCTATAGTATCGTCTTGTATGTCTCGCCTTGGACAGATCAATCGGGTCAAACACGCATTTGATGATCGTACTTTAATAATAATAATTAACTCTTTAGTATTTAGTAAACTTTTTTACTGCTCCAATGTTTGGAGCAATACTACCGAACGTAACCTTGATAAACTTCAAGCAATCCAGAACTTTGCATGTAGAATTGTTAGCGGAACCAGAAAATTCGATCATGTTACTCCGATCCTCAAGAGCCTGAATTGGCTTCCAGTGAGAGATCTACTTTATTATCGTCGAGCCATCATGTCGTTTAAGTGTATGACGGGCTGTGCTCCTAGTTACCTGACAAAGCAATTTATTAAGCGGTCAGATGTTTCAAAGCGCACCACTAGAACTTCACAACATCTCAATATCCCTCTTTTCAGAAGTGCCAGTGGACAAAGAACTTTCTATTATCAGGCCGTTAGCTTATGGAACTCATTGGACACTAAACTTAAACTTTGTAAATCCATTCGTGATTTCAAACGTTCTTTGAAAAATCAGCTTTTACAAGATTTTTTAATTAATTAGTAATTGTGAATTGATGTATTTAATTTCCTTTCTTTATATTGTAATTAGTTTTAGCTCTGAAAAGCCCCTTGGGGACGAGTTAATAAATTTGTATGTATGTATCCCAGCTTAAGGATCCTATGGGTTCCTTAAGTATCCTGGCATGATTCTTAATAAATCTTTAAGGATCATTCATAAATTCTTAACTATCCCAGCTTAAGGATCGTATTAGGATCCTTAAAGTACTCAAGGATCCTGGCAAGATCCTTGATAAATCCTTAAGGATCCTTGATAAATCCTTAAGTATCCTTCATAAATCCTTAAGGATCTTTGTAAATCCTTACGTATCCTTCAGAAATCCTTAAGATCCTTGGTAAATCCTTAACAATCCTTCATAAATCCTTAAGGATCTAAGCTTAAGGATCCTATGAGGATCCTGGCAAGACCTTCATACATGTAAATCATTAAGGATCCTTGGTAAATCCTTAAGGGTCCTTCATAAAGCCTTAATGATCCTTAAAATATCATTGTTGGTGCTTGGAAAATTAACGTTATCTCCGCCGTTAAAAACCAAGGAGAAATTTAGAGCGGGTCTATATCAGATATATAGATCCAATACGGGTAGTGATTATAATATAGTATATATAACATATAATATATGGAAAACGGAGACTTTTGAAAATGCAAAAATTTATTGCGTAATTGTATAAATAGTTTCTATTTTGTAAATAATGTACATAATTGAAATATTGCGAAAATATACAATTTTCTCTAGTAAACATGCTATGCACAGTATTATACCTGTAGCTATAAATAATAATAATATTGATAATACGATGAGCGAATTATATATCATATTTCTAAAAATATTTGCAAACTGCGGTTTTGCTGGTCATTATTTGAATGTATACAGTATTTTTTAGTTATTGTTACGTATTGACATGTCTAATGACTAACGGAATGGCGTGTGATAATTTGATACTTATTGCGAAAATATACAATATTCTGTGGAAAACATATGTTATGTATTATTAACAGTGTTGTATACATCTAATACAACACGGACACGAAATTTGTAACGAATAAATACAAATGTTCACATCTGTCAACTTTAGAGTTACAAGCTGTTTTAGCTGAGAAAATCAAACGACAAGTTTATGTAAATCAGGATGATTTGGATTAAATAATAATTTGTTAATGCGTTTTTAACAATGTATTTCTCGATAAACGAGTAATTATATGTGATAAAAAGCAGGTTATTTTATGTCAGGGTTTTTGCAACCACAATTTGGAGATTATTATTTTGATGTAAACACATATAAATGTTATAAATCGTCATGCGTATAGTGACTTGCGTAAAGTTAAACATGTTGTAATAATATTTCTAAGAAGGATTTCGCAACTGAATTTTTGCTGGTATTATTTCTAAGTGCACTTGTCATTAGTAGTAACATCAAATTTTAATATATTCGTTGTCATTGATTCTCTATATTTCGTGATTTTTGTCGGCGACGATTTGCACCCATTCCTGCTTATGCATCGACGAACTTCTACCCAGGGATTGACAATATTTGTGTCATTAAGCCATTCTTGAAAGACGTAAGGACCACCTCTGCATGTCAATCCAGCCTCGTAGCTTATATCTAGGAGAAAAATAGAGGACCGGTCATTATATATGGTCGTGGTGGGGGGCGAAGAGAAATAGATTTGGTGGTGAACAATTTTTTTAAATTTAACCGTCCCAGCCATTTATGGGTAAAGAAAATGTTTTACCCAACCCAAGAAGAACAAAGTTAGGTAAAGCCCAATTCCCAGAATATCGACGATACAAGTTTTAATAACAAACCCAAATAGATATACAGACAGATCCTACTGTAACTTTCAGATGATTATCTCCCTATACAGAGCAGGAATCCAAGGAAAACAAGGAGAGGAATACAATAACAAAAGCTAATGTGCAATGATGACTAAGGAGAACTAATGATGAATTCCAATTTTAAATGATGAACTCTTAATTTTTTATGTAAATAGTCATGAACATTTTGCTACCCAACCCTTCAGAGATGTGAATATTTAGCCAACCATTTAGGTCTTAGAATTTTAGTTACCCAACCAATTTCTCTTCGGCCTCCACCCCGGCCATAAATAATGACCGGACCCTAAGATGGCAAGACATTAAACTCTAAATTCGCCAATCACATTATTTAGGGTGCCTTATAACTCCATTTTTTTAATTAACATAAACATTCTATATATGTTATATATTTATATTTATAAATTTGCAATTTGCGATATACAAATACACGGCGTGCATGCGAGGTCTGGGGACCATGTGGATGCGCAGGGGGATAGAACAGGCGGGCGAGGGGTTACTGCGGATAACGTATTTCTAGTGCTTATAATGTATTTATAAGCTTATAATGTATAATATAATCTAGTATATTATAATCTAGTGTATATTATATTATAAATTATATGTATATTATATTATTATTATATGTATATTATTATATGTATTATTATTATTATTATTATATGTATTATTATTATTATTATGTATATTATTATTATGTATATTATATTATATTATAAATTGTATGTATATTATAATCTAGTGCTTATAATGTATAACGTATTTCTAGTATTTATAATGATCGTAATACATCGTTATGGGTCGTCGGTGTAGATTGTTGTATATCGCTGTAGGTCGGTGAAGGCTAAAAGATATGGCTCAAAAGGACCTTCTCATTTTCACAAACAACCCTAACCTTTATCCTAACCTAAAACCTATACCAGGGTTTTACCCAAGCACTTGAGGTTATGTCTGTTTTGTTGGACAGATTGAGTGTTTTAATATACTGGGGGCGGGTATATGTAAGGTGCATCCAGCTAGAGAGTCTCGGAATTGGGATTTCCTGCATTCTGAGAGCACTTTTGAGCGAAATCCAAACTTAATCCAATAGAAATCGAGGGAGAGAATGGAAATGTTTGAATTCTAGGGTCTCTGAAACGAGATTCACTCCATTTCATTAGTACACATTGCAATAGTGGTTTGCGTATACATTACATACCAGTCATTATAAGATATATCATTATATGTGTTGGTTCGTAGTTGTTTATGATGGGGCTACAGTAACCATTACAACATACACATGCAAAACCTAACCAAAACGATTGTGTAGACCTAACATGAAGTAGCAACCAAGGCCACGATAATTTGCGCTGACCAACAGGATCGTGGCCCCTGGAGACGAGTTGCTAAATCTTCCACTTTTATTCAATGCAGATTTCAATGAGGAAAACACCTTATGCACCAGTCAATTGAAACTACCGACCCCCGGGGCGTAGCGGGGCTTTAACGGGGAAATAGCCGTGGAATACGTCTATTTAACAACACATTTCCCCGGGGGTACGGGGCATTTAACAAGGTTAATAATTTAGCGGGGAAATGTAGCGGGGATTTAACGCTCGGCCATAGTAAGGAAGGACTGGGTCCAAATGAAACAAATCATAAAAATCGCTCGTATTGGCAACATGGTGGATTTAAAACTCCGGTTTATACTGTCAAATTTTTTTACTGAACTTTCACATGTTTATTAAGGTAAAGAAATACGAGGAGCAAAATTGCAGCAACTTGCAACAAAATCTGATTTCAATTTGCAAGACCTGAGATAACATTTATCAATATTGCGAATTAACATGTGTTGAAATCAAATTTTGTTGTAAGTTGCTGTGACTTTGTTGCTCGCATTACTTCTATACCCGTTTCGTGTTAAATTTACGTATTATTTTATTTGTTTATATTGTATCTTGATATATTTTATTAAAGTTTGGTTCAATGATCCCCTTGGTACCGGGGCTTTTAACACCGGGTTCCACCGGTGGCGGGGGAAATAGCCGGGGATTAACACTAGGGAATGTTAAATGCCCCGCTATTCCCCGGGGGTCGGGGGGCCGTAGTTTCAATTGACTGGTGCATTACTTATACACTTACTATATAGGTAATTCGGTAATGTTCATACTTCAGCGTAAAATGTAAAACTGTATTAGTAACAACAGATGACTACATGTATTTGGAAAGAGTGAAGATTTGAAAGTCACAGACATCTCCGTTTAATTGTGAATATACACAAATAATTTATTCGTAATTCAAGATTGAGTACTAAAACTCGATCCCAGATTGAGTTTCTAGGTCCTCTAACCGGACCTAGAAAAGTGCTTGGATAAAACCCTGTATCCCTAACCGTAGCTAACCCTAACCTATAACCAAAAATAAAGACTAAGCAAAAACAGAAAGGTCCTTTTGAGTCATCCTTTTAGCCTATAAACCTTGTAGGTATTCCTTCATTTAGTACTTACGAAATCTTTTTCAAATTTCAAGGAAGTAAACTTACCAGCATTGGGTTTATTTATTTGTCGAATATAGGCTTTTCGCATCGCTTCATATCCAGCTGGACTTTTGTGCAGGTGTCTTTGGTAGTTACATATACACGTTTTATGACTGTCGATCTCAAAGAATTTCTTATCATCGTCGTCGCCATTTCTTGCAATCTGTACATACAACTTTTCAGTGTTATTTTTCACAGGAATATGTGGATAGAGACACCATGTCACATTAATGTCTATATCTATGTAGTGTGAGCTGCCAGTTAGATTGTCAACTGAGATAAATGTCATATGTGGCAGCAAACGGCAATCAGTTCCCCTTTTAGTTATGGGCGCTCCTAAAAAAACAACATAAATTGATTAACTCTTTCCTATCCGGCTCAGTCAAAACGGGTCATGAGAAGACCCACGAAGTCGTCAATCGAAAAACACGGCACAAGGTAACGCAAGATTAAAAATTGAAATTCGACAAGCGCCAGGCACATGAGATCCACTCACACGCCAAGTTTGATTTGATTTCATAAACACCTCTGCGATTGGTGGCATTTTGAATTTTCATGATGCTATAGCGGGCGTGCAAGATGGCCTTTTCTAGAAGAATGGAAGTTTTTTAATCTAATTTATGATAATTGTGCTAATTATATTAACATAATGTGTCTTGTTCGGAAAATTCGAAAGCATTGGTATAACAGCTAGTTTATTGGGCTTTCAGAAAAGGTAGGTTTCGCAACAGTTCTGGATATTTCCAGAGATATCGATAGAACAAAGAGGGAGTTCAATTTTGGATGTTTTTCAGCCGCCAGACATGAAAGAGTTAAAATATGTAATATACAATCCTTTTGTGCTGTTTCGGTTACTATAAATGATTTAGTATATACCTTGGGAGTAGCCAATAAAGGCATAAATTCCAAAAATAACCACGAATTCAATATATTTCATCTTTCTAGTCAATATACTGATACAATAGCTCTTGACTCAATAGGACTTGTTGTATGTACTGCTGTCAGATTGCACACTATAACATTTCTAGTCCTCACATGCTCTTATATACTATTTGAACTACTTATATTTAATTGCTGATGTATGTTTTTAACCGGCAAACTACGAATGTAATGCGTGGGAAACGCGGAAAAAATTTGCACTGGTTTCGCTTCATATATTATACCACGCATCTTTGACTTTTCTTGTGCTTTTGAATATTGAATTTAATTAAAGAAATATAAATTAAATAGTTCATTCCAAATTATTTAAAAATACGAGCTGCAGGTGAGTATCTTTAGTTTTTCGAAAATCTTACAACATCCCAAGTACATAAAAAACAATTTATAATTATTTTATCAAAATACAGACTTGAGAACAGGGCTCCCACTCAAAAAAATCCTTACGAAGTTGGGTAATACCAGGGTGATAAATCTAGTTAGTCTGTGTTTATGGACTCAATTCGAATTCGCGTAAGCAGAAATGATTTTTAATATACTATAATTACAATCTTTATTGATAAGTTGTCTGCCGCATGCATGCTAGCACATGAATATATTAATTAAATTGCATATAGAAGTGTCATAAACCATGAAAAAACGTTCAAGCAACGTTGGGATCTAAACGTACAGTAACTGGTATTATATTATAAATACGTGTCATATGGGGTGGTTTTATGTTGGGGTTATGAGGTTCTATATTATATCGTGTTTGATAATATATTAGTGGGGATTTTCCAAACACTCCTTGTAAGATAATCATTAACTATTTACCATTTCACCATGGTTTCGACGTATTTTAAGATTTTGTTGAAATATATTACCACAAAAAAATCGTTGTCTTATCGCATTCAGCGCGTATTAATTTGTTTTATAACATAAATTAGAGACTACGCCAATCATATCACATTCAAGGTTAAAGTGCCTATCCAGCCTGGGGGATTTTAAATTTTGGACAATTTTTCTCAGGAGAATCCAACGATCAATATATCTTGTCTTTCGAAAATGTCATCTTCATGCCTTTTCCCCCCACTAAATTCACAGGAAGTGACGTCAACGCAGGGACAGAGTGATTCAGCAATGAAATAGCCTGTTTAGATAAAATTCACTCAATTCCTAAACATTCACTGTTGAATAACGCCGCAAAATATTGCGTGGGTGCAAACAACAAGATATATTACATTTCTTTTTGGTTCTAATACCCAAAGATTACCAATATATAAAATCCCCACAGACTGGATAGGCACTTTAATACACGGTTAACCGTTCCACGCGTCAATCAAATTATCGTTTTAATTATCGATAAGTACTTATACTCAACGAACAGTGTCATAGAAAAAATCCGATTCCAATAAGATTATTCCTACAGTAGGATGAGCTCCCATGTAGCTTCCTTCAAAATGAATGCAGTGCATACTGGAGCAACCGAGCTAATGCCAACACAATGTCGTCTCTAAGAGGTATTCGCTGCATTAGTATTTATTTTCAAGTAACAATCAATGTCATTGATGAGAAATGACATATATTTAGAGATGACCGATGAGTATACAAACGCTAAAGCGTTCGCATACATTGCAACCGAGGTCCGAAACTTGCTACAATCAAACCGGATGCTCTGCAGCTGACATCATATAATTGCGAAAGATCTCGAACGTTAATTAAGCCTCCTACATACCAAAATCACTAAATAGTCGTCTATGCAAACGGAACATTTAGTATTAGGGTTAGTATGAGCTAAATATAAGAAAACTAAACACTAACCCTAATACTGATCCTGTAATGAAATGGACTAATTGTGCGCAGAATGACGGTGGTCGCGGGGAGAAGACTAATCTGACTGTGTCTGACCATTAATGAGTTGTGTGACCATAGACGACTTTCATAATGGCTGCTAATTTAAATATTTTAAATATTCCTTTATGTGCATCTAAATTAGCCTTTATGGCCTCGTTTGCATGTCAGCAATTCAAAAGAATTTTGCTTCGTAACGAGGTTGTAAAGACCACAGTTAGTAGAGTAAAGACTAATTTATATGCACATAAAAGAATATTTAAAATGGCAGCCATTATGAAAGTCGTCTATAATGATACGGTTTCGTCGGCTGTTGCTCCGTCATAGTTTTGTTCGTTGAACAAATTCAAGAACCACTCTACACTTCCACCTACAATGAATTTACACTAGCCACTGATCACAAACCAACTAGCTCGAACTATTTCCAGCATGTAGAACCAATTAAAATGTCGATCTATAAACCAATTAAATCTTGGAACCAATTAAAATCTCTGAATATTATTTCGTAAGCACTTCGGGACGGGACCGATCACTACTTGGCGTCATGAAACCCTCTCAGTGAACCGTCTGTAGCTTCGCTATAAAGATTTCTCCTGGTGAGTTCCTTTACGATTTTGTCTAATTGACAACTCATTATGACTTACCGCGACGCTGCTTTCAAAGTATGTGTCAAGACTGTGGAATGAAAGGTTTTGGAAAGCTCATACCGAAAAGAAATTTATCCAGCCTCTTCGGAGGTTATTGAGCCTCATTATGGGGATATTCGTGAAATTCATACTATTCATTGTATCAACAATGCTCAACCATTCATACTCATTGATAGGCCATCTGTGAAAGCTCGGGCAAGACAGCTACGCCAGAAATATAAATTGTAAATCTTGCAATGTAAACCAAATCTTCTTAATATTTACATTTCCGGTTGGCAACAATTTTCATATTTTCTTGGGTAAATATTTGCTGGATCCGTGGTCCGATAGTTTCATCATCTCCGCACGCACCTACTCCAATTCGCATGTCCCTTCAGTCCTTGGTGAAGGCTAAAAGGGATGACCCAAAAGGACCTTCACATTTTCTAGAACTTCTAATCCTAAACCTTAAACCTAACTCTAACCGTAGCTAGGCCCTAACCTAACCAAAAAATAAAGACCAGACAAAAACAGAAAGGTCCTTTTGAGACATCCCTTTTAGCCATCCCTTCACTACTCCTTCTCTAATGTAAAACAACAACATGACGTTATCAACAAGAACACTTGCAAAAAATATAAACAGTAAGATTATCACCTTTGAATATCTATTCAAACCGAAAGTTTTGAGCAGAACGAAGGCTACGTTGTGTACTAGTTCGTGTTTACACTTCATCTGCCTTTGCGTAATATATTTCTAGTTTAGTGAGTTATATATCGTGAAACACTCTAATCTACATATTATGGAAGATATTTGGGGCTGTTCTGGATCATGGCAAAGCATTTATTGTATTGTTTGACCTTGTTTAATATGTATCGTGCTAATGCGTCTGCCCACAGGTCTGCCGTACCATCGAAAGTCGCTGTCTTTGCAATGATTGGAACGCACCTCATAGCATTCCATGCGGTCGAAACCAACTATTTTCACCTAGAATAGGAAGCTGACTAGCGGCAGCGACTAGTTGTTAATTGGGACTATTGTGTGTTGGAACGAGCACAGGTCTGTTAGTCTGATTCCAACATTGTTTTCCCATAGTTTTCCTAAATATTAGTGAAAAACTCACCTCGCTGATTCCGAAAAGTCGAAGTTATCGCTGAACACAATACACGATTTATCAAAGGGAATAAACTCCCTTTCTCAACATTGTTACACTTGTGTTCATCTGCGCTAGCGTAATATATTTGTAATTTTTTCTGCGAAAGTGAGTAATTTTACTGTTCTTGACATTTTTCTCTATGCACGTGTACTTTATACTTCGTTTGTTTGATATGTAGCCCGATCAACTAAACACAGGTCTTTACATATGTTTGCACGCTACACTAAGTCGAATTATTCCACAATTGGTTATGTACACGTAAAGCTCATTGCAAATAAGAGACTGGCTAGACTAGCCTACTCCGCAGGCAACTCTGTGGCTTCTTTTTTCCGAGTCAAATCGCTGCCAAGGCTCTGCGAGCAATGTTTTGGCTGGGATTGCAGCCTCTATCTCAATAATTTTTCTGAGGATATGAGCTTGACGATCGTCCACGTATCGTCAGATTAACGTAAGACATAACGCTTATGGGATTAATATAGTCCTGGTCATGCGCACTCTGTGGTTGATTTGCGTGATTGAAGACTATATTTCGGCCACTATAATACCTCGATAAGATGGTTAAAAATATGTTCACTAGTGTGATCCAGGATTTTAACATCTTGATATGAGCTTGGGGATCGTCCACGTATCGTCTGTTTACTCCGAGCTCTGCCACATTCACTACAGCATTGTGTATATTAACGCTTACGTTAATCAATCTCAAGTTCAAACAATCTCATCTATGTGAAACCTCAGTAACGCCTTGCCTAGAGTTCAATCCTAACCCCCCGCCTAGACCAGTGTGGCCAAGTCAAGTTTCATAAAAATCCCAATAAAGGTCTGAAAATATCCCAAGATTCCCTATTTTTTGCAAAAAATCCCAAGGTTCACCAGAGATTCACAGCTTCATTCCTTACTAGTTCCCAGGTCTCTTTCGCCGTTTGAGTACTCTCTCAGACTCAAATAACCGAGAGACAAGAGCTTTCGAATAGAAAATCTAATTCTTTAATTAAACATAATTACAAATTCACACGCCTTTAAGGGTATTGAAATTGAAATCAGCTTTTAAAACCGAAACTGTTCGCTCTGGAAAAATTCCAATGTCGAATTCCTGAGAAAAAATCCTCAAAAAATCCCAACTTTTTCAAAACATCCCAAGATCTTTGGATAGAACCCCCCAAGGTTCAGCAATACTGGCCTAGACTTGTATATCTCGTAACTCATCCACCAGTAATTTTTTTATGTGTTTAATTTACTCAGAACGCTCAGAACGTTCTTTACTCAGAAATCAGAACGCTCATTTGTATGCGATAAGTAGTGCGAGAAGAGATTATCACATTCTTTGAATCGAAATAATCACACTATGCATGCAGCTAATCAGTTGAATAGAGGATTTGACGCTTCAGTACAAACAATGAATTATATCACCTTTGATACGCATCATTTTTAATTACATATATAGGTGGAGTTTGCCCTTTCGGTCAGTTGCCGATCCTAGAGTTTGATGGAATTGTACTTGCTCAAAGTATGGCAATCTTGCGATATCTCGCCAGGAAATACGGTTCGTGTTTCCTCATTGTTACTTAAGTATAACCTACTTTCTTGGAAATGTCGTAAATGTTGAGTTTGATAACTTTTTATTAATTTGAAATGACATTTATTTTTAGGGTTTATCCCGGAAACAAATCTTGAAATCTGCATTGCTGATGAAATTGTTGATCAAATTCAAGATGTTTCCCTCAAAGTAATCAAGATGTGGTTTACGGAAGATCCGGAGAATAAAGTGAATATCCCTTTTATACGCGTCTCCGTTACTACATGCAGAATGAACATTAACACACACCCGTTTCTCGCCACAAATAAATATTTTCATAATATATTTACAAGTTCCTTAACTTTTCAATTTTTACTTTAAAATAGAAAATGACTGTGTCCTCGCGTATAAACAGAACATTCACTTATAAGCATGTATTAGGGCAGGAGTCAATCAAGTCATCAACGTAACTGGACTTCTTTAAGAGATTGGCTGCTTGTGGACTATCTTCTCCGAATAAATCTGCCGTCTTGTACACGGCTTCGGTGCTGATGACAGGAGCTGGCGTGTCACCAATGTTGACTCGTTCGATGATGTATATATCAGGTGCTCGATGTTGTTGTAGGTCACGCCATAAGAAGCGGTGACAATGTTGCTCCAGACTCTTTAGATGAATTGCGTGAAACATCTTTCTGATATCTCCCACTGTAGGGTTCATGTAGCAATGTGGACCTTTGGCTAAACAGGCATTTAACGACACTCCTTTGTGCATCTGGCTGGAATTGAATACTATCATGCGCACTGTGGAGGGTGAACGAGGATTGACCATCGCTAGATGAGAGATGTAGAATACAGGACCTTTCCACTCTTCTAACTCTTGAGGTAGCAGCTTGCGTGCTACACCACGATCCACCACGTCCTTTATTTGCATCTTGTACGTGTTGGCCCATTGACCATCCTTGCTAAGGGTGCGTTCTGTTCTTTGCAGGGTAGCGAGCGCGATGTTGTAATTGTTGGGTAAGTTGTTGGGATCGATGAGCCACGGATAACTAGTTCTCCAGCATCGGTTCATCTCGTCGCATTGAAGATTCTCTTGGATCATTCTTCTTTGAACGAATAAGTTTGACCAACAGTAGGACATTTGCTGCATCGACATCCACCACATTGTGGGGCGGTTTCGGTACCAAGTTCTTCTCCGTTGTTGAAGTTTCCAACTTGGCTTTCATCTCTCTTGTTGCTACACGAACGAGTGGCATTTACAGTGCGATGGAGTCCTTCTCTTCGTTCTGGATTATCTATAAGCGTGGCATGTCGAAGGACCAGGTTGGAACTCTGGGTGCGAATCTAAGCGAATTTTGTACGTTTCTGCCCTGACGTTGACGTCATGGATTTTCTTTACGTGATTGGAATCTTGGTTCCTGGTACTTGGTCCTGGTACTTGGTTCCCTCAATCAGGTCGGGATGGGTTCCTTGCAGACAAATTCCCAATTCACCACTCATGATGCTCAAGTTGTCAAAGCATGTGGCTTCTTCTTTCTTTGGGTGAAGGCCAAAGTAATCACATCCAAGCAGGATATCTACGTGTGTTGACTTTCTTTGAAGGGATTCAGGAGCATATTCGGGAAATAGCTTCACCAGCACTTCTGGGTCTAGATAACTCACAGGGCCTGTAATTCGATCCATACCAAACGCGATAATGGCCACCTTCTTGCCAGCGACCGTTCTTATCGTGAACTCGTATTGCCTAGTGTTGTAGGTTTTCTCCACATTTCCCATTATTGTAACGTCAAGAGCAAGTTGTTTCAGCTTCTTGGCTTTAATTCTGTCTGCTGCTCGATGGGCGATGTAACTATCATTCGAACCGCCATCGCAAAAGACAGATACCTTCTTGCCACTTTCACTAATTGCTACCTGGTGGATTGGGTATAACGCCAGGGATTCTTTTTGTGAAACATACGATTCTGTTCCTTTATTTTCTTCATTTGAAATTGTTGTCTTCTTTTCAGGATCTTTTGGTTTGCACAGAAGACGGTGGTGTTGTTCGCTTCCACATGATGAACATGGTGCTCTTTTGGGACAATCCTGCTTCCTGTGATTACCAAAGCATATGAAACAGGCTTTACTTGTTTCAGGAGCTCATACTTGCCTGCTTGCCACTGATGGGTAACTTTTGGAACTCTTTGCATTCCTGTGTGGTATGGTTTACCATGTCCTTCCTGTGTGATGGATAATCACATTTAAAATACCTTCTCTGTTGGGGCTGTCTTCCATTTACCATATGGTAGTTCTGTCCTCTCCTGTTTGGGGCTTGATTCTCAGAAAGGCGAGCCACTGCTTCACACTCACATTCGAGGAACTTCATGAAAGGGACAAATGGCTGGATTCTCTCAGCTGGCAACATATCGCGATACTTGCGTCGCCAATTCACTCTCAGATGACAGGGTAACAATCCACTGATGAAATCCACATCTCTCATGGTCAAAATGTTCAATTGATTCAGCTCCTCCTATTTGTTGACATCTCATTTACATTGGATTTTGTGGTTGGCTGTAGTTTACTATAGTTAGTTACTGCAGTAGAATGAGACTCACCCTGCCATGCTGGAACTGTGGACTTTGTAGAGGCTTGATACTCATGTAAATAGATATTTATCCTCCTGATTCGATTGTAAACCAAAGCCACAACATCATCAACTTCTTTCTGCAGATGGATATCTTGCACTGAGCTTTCAATTGAGCTTAGCTTGGTCATATTGCCACAAATAACATCCAAAATAGACTGTACATCCTGTTTATCCATCTTTAAAGCTTCTGAATTGGGGTTCTCAAACTCAAAGTTCGTATCAATTACTGTAAGAAGCTCATGTATCCAACACAAGTCTTTCCTGAGACCAGCTCTGACTGGATTAGCTGCTTGGTCTATTATAATTTGTTGGTTTGCAGCTTTAACTTCAATAAATACCTTTCTGGCATCTTGGTAATTCTGGTTTACATTATCCTTGTAGGTTTTAATATCTTCTCCATTTACTACGCGGTGTTCAGCGTTTCAAAATCTCGTAGTCAGTATCTCGGTTGACCGCACCAATCAAGCGCCTGGAAGCAACTGTAACTGCCATCTTGGCTTTACTTCTTTCCAGTTTCTGGTCTTCAACATTCATGGTAAGGGTTGGAACTGTCTTTAAGTCACCTCAAAAAACTTCTTCTCCGCCATATATGGCATATTGTTATTTATAGTTACGTCATTACTGTTATAAGGCCTACATTGTGGGCTCACTTTTCCCACGCGTTCTGTTGACTGTAAACAACACTTTGGTTATCGTCTTGAATCCTTTCTCCTGGCGTGGTGGCAGCGGTTAAACTATATTTCCATAGCTTTACGAGTTCCGATACAGTGGAATTCTTCAAAACACAGAAAGTCAGAAGGAAGGTTCTTTTACCACACAAGGTAAAGACGAGATAGCTTTTACTCAAGCTATTTGACCTCAACGCAGAAAAGAAACAAAGTAAGGGTAAGTCTCTCAATTTGTTATACCCAAAAATATGGCAGGAATACGTGCCCCGAAGCAGTGGTCTTTAACCAAACAAGAAACGATAACGTCCTTCGAATCGTGGCGTCATAACTTGCAATATACTTTGTCGAAAACGATGACGACGAAGTACCCGTTGCTAGACGTACTGCTGAGCAAAAGTTGGGTTCCAGTCCACCGGCTCTCACTTCCTCGACTTTAACAGTATTCGCCTGGAACCTGGTGAGCGCCCCGAGGACTTGTATCAGCGATTAGTTAGCTTCATCGACGACAATTTACTAAAGGCTAATACAGGAATTCGTCACCACGGAGACAACGTCACCTCGGATGAGGAGGTTTCCCCGACTACAGAAAATATGATAATCTTGACGTGGCTTCGACTCATCCATCTTTCTTTACCTGGCTTAGTAAAGCAACGATATGGAACCGAGCTACGGTCCCAAACTGTAGCATCACTAAAACCGGAGATTTCCCAAGCGTTAGACACACTTCTGGACGAAATCACCTCTTCAGACGACGCTAAAGTTCTTCGTACAGCTTTCAAGCAATCATCGCGCAGCACTCGCATTCCACCAGGTCGAGACCAACGCTCGGGATTGTCCAAGCCAACCAAGAGCACTCCTATACGATGTTGTCCACTATGCAAGCAGGCAAACCGACAATATCAGCATTACCTGAGTAAATGCCCATTTCTCCCGGATGATGATCGACAGTACTTAGCCCGATCGCGACAAGTACTCAGCGAGGAGCTCGAACACACCACCGATAGACCGGCGTCAGACACTGAGCCTGATGACATTCAAAACAGTCACAACTATCGGATCAAATCAACCACTCATCGGGTCAGTATTAAACAGTCCCCTCTCTTAAAAGCATTCTACGATCATCACCCTTTGCATTTGACACTGGATACTGGTGCAGAGACAAGCATGATCAAAACCAGCACTGCCAAGGGAATCGGGGCCACTATTCAGAAAACCAAGCAGAAAGCCTTGCAAGCTGATGGTGTTACCCAATTAGCTGTCGTTGGAGAGATTCATTTGAGCCTTTCGCGTAACCATCTCAGTTTACAATTAGATGCACTTGTCGTTGATAACCTAGATGTCGACATATTAGCTGGAACACCCTTCATGGTCGTCAACGACATCTCTCTTAGACCGTCAAAGCAACAACTAACAATCCAAGGCATTGGCACCGCGTATTACGGTACAACCCCACCAGACTTAGGTGCAAGCAATATACGCCGAACACAAGCCACAGTTCTTCGAGCCCCGTCACCTTCTTCGGTGATATGGCCTGGAAGTTACCTCGAGATGGACATCCCCCAAGAGATAGATCCAGATGTCACTCTTGCCATTGAACCACGACTGAACGGTTCCAAGTTATCTGGGGATTGGCCTCATCCTCATCTCATAGAAGCAGTTGCAAGAAAATTCCGCATACTGAACACTACAAATGAGCCTAAAACAATTCCTCGTCATGACCATTTCTGCCAAGTCCTACTTACCACCAGTCCCGAAACAAACGAGCATAACCACCTACCTCGCATCGAAGTACCTCGTACACCACCGCCACACACAGAACAGGAACATTCTTCCTCTGTGAAACTCGATCCAGATAATAGCATCCCAAAGAAACTGCGCACTGAGTTTAGATCCCTTCTCCAAGCGCACGATGATGTGTTTGACTCTGCCATTTCAGGTTATAACGGTACAGCAGGCGCTTTTGAGGCAGTAGTAAATATGGGCCCAGTGCAACCACCACAACGGAAAGGAAGATTCCCCAATACGCCCATAACAAGTTGGTTGAGCTACAACAGAAGTTCGATGACCTTGAATCTCAAGGAGTATTCCAACGTCCAGAAGACGCTGACATAGCCGTCGAGTATCTTAACCCATCATTTCTCGTCAAAAAGCCAAATGGGGGACACCGCCTTGTCACAGCATTTGCAGACGTTGGTCGGTACAGCAAGCCACAGCCATCGCTATTGCCAGACGTCGACTCCATCTTACGAACGATTGCCAAGTGGAAATACATCATTGTTTCCGACCTGACCAGCGCTTTCTACCAAATTCCACTAGCAAAGGCATCCATGAAGTATTGTGGCGTAGCAACTCCATTCTGTGGTGTCAGAGCATACACCCGTTGTGCCATGGGAATGCCAGGTTCAGAAACAGCTCTTGAAGAGCTAATGTGTCGGGTACTCGGCGATTGCCTACAAGATGGGATTGCTGCCAAATTGGCTGATGATCTGTATTGTGGTGCTGATTCACCAGAGGCTTTACTTCACAACTGGAAGCGCATACTACAAGCCCTTCAAAAGTCCAACCTCAAGCTTGCGCCCTTGAAGACCATCATTTGTCCTCGCAGTACTAGTATACTAGGATGGATTTGGACACAGGGACGTCTATCTGCAAGCCCACACCGGATCGCTGCTCTTTCATCCTGCCCGCCTCCCGAGACGGTACGTAGCCTTCGTTCTTTCATTGGAGCCTA
The DNA here is from genome assembly GCA_035772405.1 of Chrysogorgia sp. JL179-B06. NCBI lineage: Eukaryota > Metazoa > Cnidaria > Anthozoa > Scleralcyonacea > Chrysogorgiidae > Chrysogorgia > Chrysogorgia sp. JL179-B06. The sequence continues at coordinate 360,160 of JAYKKM010000376.1, forward strand.
CAATCTCCACTAGAGAACGCCATTGCAGGCCAACAATCACGGGACAAGATACATTGGACCGATACCTTATCTGAACTGTTCCGCTCAGCACAGACGTCTCTCGCAACGCACAAACATATCACTATCCCACAGCCATCCGATCAACTGTGGATCGTTACAGACGGTTCCGTAACCAAGCAAGGAATCGGTGCCACTCTATATGTTTCCCGCAACGACAAGCTGAGAAAGCACCAAGTTACATGGCTACCGTGCGAAATCGAAGCCTTAGGCATCGCCGCCGCAGTGAAGCACTTTAGTCCGTTCATTATTCAGTCTATCCATCCAGCGTGCGTTCTCACAGACAGCAAGCCATGCGTCCAAGCCATCGACAAACTACGCCGCGGAGAGTTTTCGGCAAGCCCTCGTGTTACCTCATTCCTTTCCATTGTTAGCCAATATCAAGCCAATATACAACATTTAGCTGGTACGGCGAATATTCCCTCGGACTTCTCTAGTCGCAACGCACCAGACTATGGTGTTCCATCTCCGCCAAAAATGTATATTGCGTGTCAACATTCAAGTTTGGCTTTCAACATTCATATTCGTCAATCGACCATGAACATTAGGTAGTGCTTTTATGAATTCTGTAGCACTACGTCGAACCGCACAGGGATGAACAATCGACTTTACAATGCGATATCGAAGTTTGCGATTCAACATTCAACTTTGCAAAGCATTAACGAAGTTTGTGATTCAACAATCAAGTTTACTTATCAAACATTTGACATTGAATTCCGATAGCAAAGTTCGCAATTCAACAGTCAACTTTGCAATGCGATATCAAAGTTTGAAATTCAACATTTAACATTGAAATACAATATCGAAGTTCGCCTTTGCAATGCGATATCGAAGTTCGCGATTTAACTTTCAACTTTGCGGACAAACTCCGCCAAAAAACAAATTCCGCCAAAAAACAAATTCCGCCAAAAATCATCACGTGATCCAACCACTTATCCCTATTTATCTCATGTTGGTCCTTCTTTCGTCCAGAGATCTCTAGTTTTACGTTTGTTTGTCGTCGACGCTGTGGCAAATATAGGTGATACCAGTGATCAGCAAGCTAGTGATCAGGTGAATTACGTTCGCCAAACACTCAAGGAAACACTTCTCAGCGTTGCTAACCATCTAAATGTTTTGCAAAGTCCGACTTGCGGCCTATAAATATACAAATATTTACTCTTTAATCTATGTATTTCAACTCACTTTGTAATCACAAATTCATAGATTGCAATCACAGAAGAACACTTTTAATCAGTGGGGTAATGGAACCATATACTAACTGAGACTTTAGTGACCTTAGGAATTTTGCATTCAGGGCCCTTATCCCCTTATATTTCAAGCAGTGGTGTAACAGAAATTCCTGGGGCACTTAGTAAAATGGTTGTTGGGGCCCCAACATAGGGATAAGTAGGGATAAGTGGTTGGATCACGTGATGATTTTTGGCGGAATTTGTTTTTTGGCGGAATTTGTTTTTTGGCGGAGTTTGTCCGCAAAGTTGAAAGTTAAATCGCGAACTTCGATATCGCATTGCAAAGTCGAATATTGAATCGCGAACTTCGATATTGTATTTCAATGTTAAATGTTGAATTTCAAACTTTGATATCGCATTGCAAAGTTGACTGTTGAATTGCGAACTCAATGTCAAATGTTTGATAAGTAAACTTGATTGTTGAATCACAAACTTCGTTAATGCTTTGCAAAGTTGAATGTTGAATCGCAAACTTCGATATCGCATTGTAAAGTCGATTGTTCATCCCTGTGCGGTTCGACGTAGTGCTACATAATTCATAAAAGCACTACCTAATGTTCATGGTCGATTGACGAATATGAATGTTGAAAGCCAAACTTGAATGTTGACACGCAATATAGATTTTTGGCGGAGATGGAACACCATACCAGACTGCCATCAGCCGAAGTGTCAGATTTGCAACTTTATTGCACTGTTATTTTCAACGAGTAGTTTTAACTGCAGAATTGGGGTTTAAATTTTGAGTCCAGAACAATCCGATTTTTGGAGTTAAATGTTACTCTTCTTTTCGGAGTTAAAAATAACTCGGCAATGAAGAGTTAATTTTACTCCAGAAATTAGGGTTAAAATATAAAAATAAACTCCATGATTTCGAGTTAAATGCATTTGCATGTCTTTATTTTAAACACTATCGTAACACATATTTTTGCTTAACACAAGTTTGTATAAATAAAATAACTCAATATCGGTAAGCGAGATAGTTTTTGGCTCGTGTTTATATGAGTGAATGTCATTCCCGTCTATAGTCTCCTTCGCAGCCGCTAGCTCCTGAGGTAAACGAGTACGTCGACAGTTGGCTGACAGAGCCTTTTTTGCTTGACCGGTCGCTTTTTTCAAGTCTTATCTCGCCAGATATCCAGATTCTCGATTTTATTTGACAGCAATCAGCCCCAAGCTCCGAAATAGTTTGGTATAACAGCGACAACCACTTGGCCAAACTCATATCTGGTCGCTTCACCAATCATATACATGTATATTCCGTTCGTCGGACAATGATTTCCACACTACGCCACGCGAATGTCGATTGGGTTGGCTTGACAAATAAATTTGAAGTCTTTGGACCTCGCTTTGGACAATTATTCTGAAGCGTCCGAACAGCAACAAACTTGAAAGACATGTCCGCGGTATTAAACACATCGAGGAAATGAAAGCATCGACAAGACCGAAGAACGAGTTTTACAGTCTTTATCCACCAATTCGTCCTCCCTTTCAAAACCGGCATCAACCATGAGGACTGCTCCTTTTCGTTCGGTGATGGCAATTTGCCTGAAGTCGGTTCTTGGCTCGGGTTCTGGTTCTTCAAGCTTCGACCAGTCGTCAGGTTCGCCACGAGTTAATTAAGCGATTCAAGTTCTGGACAGCAGCGAGGAATAACTTTAAGCAACGTACTTTTCTGTTATAATAGTAATATACATTTTACAATTCATTTGTATTGTTTTTGAGGCTTCACATCTCTTAGAACTTTCTTTGCCGAGGCCGGCAGTTAAAAATTAATTAAAATTTCGTTTGCCTAAAAACTTGATTGACAGGTTTTCGCTGTTTGTAATTTTTCTCCAATCAGATTCAAGTATTTTGCTGGCTTCTTTGTCGAGTTTTCATATACCCCCCGGAAGATAGATTTTAATGGCTTTGAAAATACTTTACAAATCATAAAATACAAGTAATAAATATAATAAATATCCCATTGAGTTGTTTGTGCGATAATATTACCGGGCATTTTACCATTTTTAAAATACACCCGAATTCCGAAACACGTTTGAATTAGTTGTCGAGCCTATCAACCAAACGAAGTCGAAATTCCTGACAGCTCGAGTCGAACTTAATTATTCAAACTCGCTGAATTAGGTTCGGAAGAATGATAAATTCGACGATTGAACCGGGCCTTAGCTAGCATGCGTGCAGACGCTCCGTATCCGTCCCTGATTTAATCGGTACTGAATATTCCGCCGTCTATACGTAGGCTAGGCCTTAGCGGTCTGTATTAAAAATTATTTAATAAAACATAAATTGTTGTTTACGCGTGTATTTTGATCGTGTTTGTTATGATTGAGATCTTATCTCAGGAATTCACCCCCAAAATAGAGTTTAAATAACTCCGACAAGTTTTAACTCCTCTAAAAGAGTTTGCGTAACCCCAGTTGAGACGGTTAACTCCGGCGTAAGGGATAACTTTCAGATACGGTACTCCAAAAAGTAGAGTTAAAATAACTCCTGTAAAATAACTCACCCGCATGGAGTTAACTTTGATCCTCTTAAAAGAGTTAAAACTACTCGTTGAAAATAACAGTGTGCTACTACGGAAGATTCCGTAGTCCGTTCAACCTCCGTTCAAGACATCCGTCACCAGTCACGCTTACCTTTCACCACTAGATCCGCATGGATCCAGATTCAGTCTGAATGCCCTCATCTCCGACGAACACATGCACATCTCAAGCAGGGAACGCGTCCCTCTAAAAAGCTAACAAACGTTAAAGACGTGAAACGGTACCTGAATCGCCAAAGATGGTTTGCTCGTAGTACGTCGAAGTGATCCTTTATCCCCATCGACAGAATTGATCGTCATTCCTCGCTCTGTCCTCGATGGCCTTGTAACAGCCTTACACATCAAGCTCGACCATCCAACAAAGCAACAACTACACCTGGTCATGAAACGCAACTTCTACGCACTCGACATGGCAAACGCTATTGCCCGGGCGAGTGAAACATGCCACACTTGCACATCACTGCGTCATTTTCCACAACAGGTCGTAGAGCACAGTACTGAAGATCCACCCAAAGTAGTTGGTGTCTCTTTCGCTGCAGATGTCCTCAAACGCTGCAAGCAATGCATTCTGGTCCTGCGAGAAACCACTACCTCCTTTACTGCAACATCCATCATCCCTGACGAGAAGGCAGACACCCTCCGTGTAGTGGATTACACCCACTCGAAGGTCCACCCGCCATTATCCGAGTCGATCCTGCCCCAGGGTTTATTGCACTAAGAGACGACACTGCACTCAAAGACCTCGGCATTTCCCTTGAGTTTGGTTGTATCAAAAACATCAATAAGAATCCAGTTGCCGAAAAAGCCATAGCCGAGCTCGAAGAGGAGATACTGCGCCAAGCTCCAAACGGTGGTCCTGTGACGACTTTTACCCTCGCAATTGCCACCTCTCGCCTTAATTCTCGCTTACGAAGACAGGGTCTATCTGCCCATGAACTATGGACGCACAGAAACCAGTTCACTCAGGATCAGCTACCCATATGTGATAGAGATACCATCCTAGAACAACACAGGCAACGTAAACGGAACCATGCATATAGCGAAAGGTCACAAAATATGACTACCAACAGCACCACCCCACCCACCATTAGCGTTGGTGACCTGGTATATTTACGCACCGATCGGGACAAGACACGGTCTCGTAGCAGATACCTAGTTATATCTACTGATGGTCAGTGGTGTTTCATCAAAAAATTCTCTGGACACCAACTGCGAGCCACATCCTATAAAGTCAAAGCCACCGAGTACCAACTGGTTCCTAGCCAGATACCTTCAAGCAGTCGACCCTACCACCAAAACAATGACAGTGAAGACGACGACATACCTGAGGCTCCTCCACCCCTGCCACTTGAAGTACCACCGACACTGACCCTCCCTGCTGACAATCACATGCCACAAGAAGCTCAAGAACCGTCTCTGGAAAGCTCTTCACATCCGCGACCTCAACGCGAACACCGTCCACCCAAGTATTACGGATATGAACCTTCGTAGAGTCTACATTCGTTAAACTTTCAAACTATTCGTAGTACTAAGCTCTTCATTTTGCCATAAAAGACAAAAAAAAAAGACACCACGCCATATATGGCATATTGTTATTTATAGTTACGTCATTACTTTTATAAGGCCCGCTTCCGAGTACATTGTGGGCTCACTTTTCCCACGCGTTCTGTTGAAAAAACAACACTTTGGTTATCGTCTTGAATCCTTTCTCCCTGACTGGCGCTCGACAACTTCTTCACAACTCCAAAGACCCTTCACTCGATTACTAGTGTTTTACTGTACTGGTTTGCAGTAATAAGGCGATGAACAACATGTTTCAACTCATTTTATTCGTTTTATCTCAAAAGATATACAAGGTTATGTGTTAGTTCTCTCTGCTTTCGCGCCAGAATAGGCGTTGCTAGGCGACTTTCAAAGAATACCGCGGACAAAGCGCGGGCTCAAGACACGGCGATCGCGACGAATAATACACAGTAACCCCTGACATACCAATACACACATGTTTGGCTGTTTGGTTGATGTACTCATCATCAGACCCACTGCGTTCTTCGGTTTTTGTCCCTGCTTTTGCTGCGGACCCTTGACTTGTTGGCTAATATCTTCTCGCTGGTTGGCTTCTTCAATGAATTGATCTAAGTTCCATCTCTTTTGTATACATTTATTGATAAGGTCTTTGTCTTTGATAGTTTGGATCAAATGTTCTAAGATTCTATCGTTGGTTTGTCCTCCAAATTCGCAATCTTTTGCGTTCTCTCGCATTCTAGCCGTATATGCCACGATACTTTCTTCTGGCTCTTTTCTTTATTTACTGAACGTATATCTTGCATGATGTTTGTTCTTCTTTGGTAAGAAATGGCTAGTCAGTTTCCGTTTAAGTTTCTTATAATCGTTGTCATCATCAATCGGTTCGGGGTCTGGTAGATTACGTGCTAGCTTCTTTTATTTCGATTCCTCCGTATATTTTGAGGGCGCTTACTTTGTCTTGTATCTCTTTTATTTCAAAATATGTTATTTCGTCTTCGAAATCTTCTACCCATTCCTCCCACGCTCTTCCAATTTTTAAATGGTTATCCGGGATTTTGAATGGTTCTATCTTTAGCGCTTTGCTTGTTGCTAATAATTTGATTTCGTTTATTCCGGGCTCTTTCTGGTCCGCCATCTTGTTCAGAAGAGGCTGGGTACGAGTGCGCCCACGATACTTGTTCTGTTGTGCTGCGTTCGAAGTTCGAACTGCGAAAATTGGTTTTAAATGGTGAATCTTTGCCAGTGTTATTACTGTGAACCCATACAATATTTCTTACCACCCAATGCTGGGCAATATTTGAAATTTGAATGTTTGTATACTAGTTAGTTTTGAGCAAAGCATCAAAGCATCATTGGTGTAATGCCGAAATAGCGTGTAAGTAGTCTTAACGTTTCGAGCGAAGACCCTTTCACTCTCTGACGAAGGGCCTTCGTCGCTCAAAACGTTAGACAACTTTTTAGATATTTGCCGGATTTGTATTTCTACACTGCCTACGCAGGCTACGCAGCACAACACGTTTTATAATCTTTAAGTATGTTGTCGAGGGTACTGTAGCCCTGTTCTCTGGCACTAGCCAAAATATTTTGCCGAAATATAGGGAGGTCATCATCTTACAAGTCTACAAGCTATATTGTGTACTTGTTGAGTCTTGTTAAATGTCCGACTCGACTTCGCGGACTCGACTTTCGAGACTCCCAGGCCAGGGTATTAAAGACAGTGGTTCCTAGTTGATTAGTCAGTTTATTAGGTATTTAATTATCCTTGGTTAGTGCGCATCTCTGAGCATCTAAAGTTAGGATTATTTGAACAAATCTTGTCGTGAAAATGTCAGTAATACAACAGGTTATTTTTTAATGCAAGTTTCAATAGTGCTACTCGGCTATTGATCAACTCTTTAGACTTTACTTCTGTACTTTTCCGAAGTTCAGAATTATCAGGGCAACAAGGGGAAATGAAAACACTAAAAAATTTCTTTAGAATCGTTGCGATGGATGAACCAGCTCGGGAATCTTAGACGGAAAGGCTCATTCACACGCTCATTCACACAATATCTTATCTCGTACCCAGCCTCTTCTGAACAACATGGCGGACCGGAAAGAGCCCGGAGCTGTACTGTATTTACCGGCTCGTATTCCTTGTCCTTCCGCCATCGTAGCGTTTTAATGTCTCATATTTCAGTCTTTTCATATTTAATGTCTCATGTTTGTCTTGCGTGTTTCTTGTTTGTCGCTTTTCACTCGTTGAATATCAACTCTAACTCTGTAGATTCGTGGTTAACGCGTCCTCGTAATCCCCTCGTTACTTTAATTCGCTTAGTTGATTATTTTGCTGATCATTACTACTCTGCTTTCGCTTTTGTTTTGTTTTTATCCTCGTCGCCAATATAATGTCAACAACACGCCATGACAGATAGAAATTTGTTATAACGTCACGTGTACATAACTACATATGTATAACGCAGATAATTGCAGGAGTCAACCCTGCGTCCATATAGTGCGACCTGGAACTGCACTATCGAAAAGTGAATCCTATAATTGCATGATAACCTCATTCATTTTCTATCGCTACAAGTTTGTGTGTATTTATTGCAATAGTAGTTATTCTCTACCAAATTTATTATACGTATAGAGTACACGAAATCAAACGTTTTCCATTCTAATTTTCTTATTTATTATTTTATCGTTCTTTTCTTTGTATATAGGAACAATCAAAACATGATCTTCAAAAGAATGTATTTCCTAAAAATCTAAAATACTTTGAAAAAATCTTAAAAGAAAATTCTAAAGGGAAAACATTTTTCTTTGGAGATAAGGTAAGTATATCATCTTTTAATTTGTCAGGAAATCTAGAATAAGAAACTACACTTGATTACTTTGTTAAAATGAATACCGGAGGTAAATGTAAAATGTAGATATCTAAGATATAGCAAAATATGTTATAATTTGTTTATATGTACAGTAATGGCCGGAAAAAACTATCAGTGCGATATCTATATTCGTATGACATTTAAAAAGAGAGATATTATTAGCATCGCGCAGTTGTCGACCATGCGCACTTAACTACAATCGTAGAATAATTACATTGGGACACAGCGTATGTAAGATGACTTTTATACGCGCGCTCATTATCTTTCAAACATGCCCTCCCCTCACCCCTCCGATCAATGTTGTGAGCGAAATTTGGTTTGCCAGCACTCAGAAAAGTTCGTTGTAAATCAACATTGATTGGTGGGGGATGGGGAGGGAGGAAACTATGTGATTTATATCTCATGGTAGTAAATGAATTGTTCAATGAATTATTCTATGATTGTAGTTTGGGGGATGAAGGTGGTCAGTTTAGCTTCGGTAGTTTTTATCTCAGTGTATAATTTTACAGATAGGTTCAGTCTATTTTCGCCCAAAGTAGGGCAGTCTGCAATGGCCAGTGCTTCTCTGTATGAAATGTATATGGATAAATAATACGGAACACTCTTCTTTGGATTCGCTCGATCTTTTCACTTAAATATGAAGGTAAACTGGTGTGCCAGACCGGAAAACAGTATTCAAGGACAGAACGGATCAATCAGGGCAGTATGAATGCTAAGCAGCTGATCGGAAGAAAGACCACTTCGACGCAGAACACGTAGACTCGTAGTATGTATACAGTTACAATGCGTGATACTTTGACAGTTGATTTCAAATTAAGTTTTTATCCCTACAGAAAACTGATACTGATTAAATTAAATATTTCTTATAAGTAAATACCTCATAGAATTTATTTACTGTTGAGTTTATCCGCTTCCAAACGCAATAAATGCTGAAAAACTCTCAAATATAATTATAGTCCCGCCAATATTTACACATTGCTGAATATGTCTCAAATATTTATCATTGTTTTACGTTCTTATTGCAGATAACATACGCAGATATCCACTTTTTCTGCTTTGCCAACGGGTTTATTGGTGCAGGAGAACTGGAGATTCCAGAAGTGCTTACCAATTTCCCTGGTTTAACCAAGTTATATAATGGCGTAATGAACGAGCCTCGGATTCTAGCTTATCTGAAAAAAAGACCACCTACAGGCGAACGTTGATTGTATTAATTATTGATGGACGTTGATTGTATTATTGTTTTAATAATCAAATAAAAAATATCAGGAAACATTGATAATCTCAATTATTCCATTCATCTATCCATCCAGGCCATCTTCCTTCCAAATGAGCATCTTGCTCAACAATGTAATCGCTTTGGATGTTTGGAATTCATCGATAACTGAAGGTATTCACTTTAAAGTTCCTATCTCACGTTTGAGGTTTTGCATATCCGTAATATTTGGGTCTTCCTGAATAAAATCATAATATATATATTTTCAGCCGAAAATTTCATATTCATAGCGTTTTTCGCTGTCAAAGTTACCGGATGTTATGTCACAAGAGGCATTCCAATCCAGTTTTCTTTTGTTACTTGCCACAAAAATTCCTCTTGTGACATCACTCCTCTTGTGACATGACATCCGATAACTTTAACAGCAAAAAAGTCCATGAAGATGACATTTTCGGCTGACAAGATATATTATAATTTTGCTCCGGAAGATTCAAATATTATGATCATTAAATATTATCGCCAAACGTGAGTTAGGCACTTTAACTGGAAAGAGACGAGTTTATATGAGAGTTAGATACCGAGGGATGTATCTGGCTAAGAGCCGACGTTCGAGGCTGAGCAATTTAATTGAATAGATAATTAAAAATTCACGGGATGTATGTATAGGATAAACACCGAGAACGATATACAACCCCTGAGGACGCGCAGCGTCCGAGTGCTGTATATTGCATACATCCCGACGTTCGAGGTGTTTATCTGACTTATTACATGATTAAGGAGGTTTTCTAACGAAGGTTTGTCCATTTTTCCACCTTGGACAAAGATTTTCCTATTTTTTTCTTCGTTTCTATATACATCCCGCGGTACATCAAAGAAAACCGACTCGGTTGTATACTGTATATATACATCTCGTTAATTTTTAATAATATAATGTTTGCGGGTATTTATTTTGTTCTCAAAGGGCCATTAACAACTAATACACCTAATAATATCCATTTTTGCTAATCTTACCTCCGTTGACGGCAAACCAGGTATGATTAGCACTAATCATACCCGGTTTGACGCCAACGGAGGTACGGTTACGAAAAATGAATTTTAATCAAATCATCATTCAAACACTCAACACGAGGTCGAGGAACCTCGTCAGAAATTTCGCCAAAATTAATTTTGATACGGTAGATTAGTTGTTAATGCCCTGTGAGAACAAAAGAAATACCCGCAAACATTATATTACAAAGGAATAGCATAAAAAGAGGTGCATTAACCATTAAACGTCCCGCTCGATTCGGGTCATTTAGTAAAATGACCCTCGTTTACTAAAAGATCCTCATCGAGTGGGACGTTTAATAGCTATTACTTATAATGCTATTACTTATAATTATCTGTTGAATTCAATTCATCAACCCTGCATTTCCTTGGAGACTATTCAAATCCCTTCAAGCGTTAGGATATACATCCCTATAAAGAACAATGAAAACCGACTAAAATTTAAACTAATAGAAAATAACTTTATTATACCCTATGACGATGGTGATATGCAATAGATAAGCACCGAGAACGAGGAATTTATGCGGCATACAGCCCGGAGGCGCGTAGCGTCCGAGGGCTGTATATCGCATAAATCCCGACGTTCGAGGTGTTTATCTGACTTATTACATTGAGGAGGTTTCCAACAAAGTTTTGTCGATTTTGTCCACCTTGGACAAAGATTTTCCCAGTTGTTTCTTCGTTTCTTATCTAATTAGTATTCATAGGTATGTATGGCGCATACATCCCGCGGTACATCAAAGGAAACCGACTCAATGTAATAATAATAACATATATTAACAAGCTCCTTAACTTTTCAATTTTTACTGTAAAATAAAAAATGACTATGTATACACCATATACACAGAACATTCTCTTATAAGCATGTATAGAAATAGCAGTCATTGAATTAGCAAAATATGTACAAAATACAAAAATCACTACCTGTGTCGCTCGAAATTTCTCCCTGGTTTTTAACGGTGGAGATAACGTTAATTTTCAAAATTACTACGCCAATGAACGTATGAAATTATTCTGTTTAGAAAACATTTACAAACCTTGCAGTACGGTCTATATCAGCTCTACAACACTCGGCTATCGCCTCGGGTTTTAAATCTGATATAGACGACAACAACGATTTATTACTCCTTTACGTTCAAGATTATTATTTACAATAGAGTTTAACATAAATTTAGGTGATTGGGTACCCAAAATAACTATAACAAGCTAATCTAGTTGGGCATCCAATCAGTGGTAATTTAGTTTGTTGAGTCAGATAAAAACACTCATTACATTAGATAAGCATTTCTATCTGACCCAACAAATCATATTTATTTATTGGTGCTAGAATAAAGATATACTTCTATATAATAAAAGCAAAAATATACAAATAGTAAAACAGAATGTTAAGATTTGGTCACATGTTAATATGATCTAAGAAATTGCGACTTAAGTTCACGCTTAAATTGGCGACTGCTCAAATGCCTTACTTGACTCATAAATATCATTCCAATCTCTAGGGCCATTATACCGAATATTGAACTTCCCATATTTGTACGAACTTTTGAAAATGAAAACGTTTTTCTAAAAGCAAAGCGGGTACTATAATCGTGCCTGCTACTAGTAACAAAGAAAAAAGTGTCAAATGCTTTTGGAAGATTACCCTGGATATATTGATGCATAAAATGTGTCATAAAATGTGTCAATGTGTCATAGGTAATTAAACTATTATAGGTAAATAAACAAATGATAATTATTATAGGTAATTAAACAAATGATTTGTGGTGAAGGAAAATGTCGAGTGTTGGAATATATACATTTTAAGACCAATCCGGTACCAGTTGCGAAAAATGAAACTTCAAGGCCTTCTGGCTGGAATTGATCTCGCAGCCTTGCGATGCTAATGCAGAGCTCTGACCACTGAGCTACGGAGGCCGTTTCCGAGAGCCTAGTCACGAGTTCTGCATACATAGTTGTGGTAATGCCGATGGATAAAGTTCATTAAGAACAAAGAGAGGGATGAAAATCCAAATTTAATTAGTGCCTAATAGAGTGGCAAAACGCGATTTAATATTGGCTTTGATAATTTCGAATGGTGTTGAGGTGTTTTAGGGTCTCGTGGAGTGTTTTGGGGTGTTTTAGATTGTGGGGGAATTTGGGGGGTGTTCACAGGGTGATGAGGGCGTTTGGGGGTGTTTGGATGTGCATTTGGGGGTGTTTTAAAAATATTTATATCATGTTGTTCAGTAAACGTTTTTTTCATTTTACATCAAACCCTGGTCTAGTAAACATCATGCCTTGCAGCAGTCTTACTAGACGTCTACCTCATATCACACTTAATTTTTTTAGACCCAGAAATATTTTTAGACCCACGGAATATTTTTAGACCCAGAAAGTCCGGCAAGTTTTGGCGATGTCGATGCTCTTTACCGTGTCGTAAAAAATGACGGGAAATTTAAACTATTCGAAACGAGATAAAAACCTGGTTAAAACAAAGTCCGGAGAAAATCTGATTAAAGCCTTTAATAAGATATGTAAGAAAGGCATACGTCCAATTTACCAACATGTTCTAAGGATTTATGGTGAAGGAAAATTTCGAGTGTTGGAATATATACATTTTAAGACCAAAGGGACCAGTTGCGAAAAATGCAACTTCAAGGCCTTCTACAACATTGGGACAGATCCAGATAAAGTAGGCATCGTTCAAGGCACACAATACAACAGTGTTACAAACCTCGTTAAAGATTTAAACCATTGCATGACGAAAGAAGGACAAACTAAGATCAAATTTACATAAAACAAAAATGCGCTCAAAGTGATGGTCGATGTGAAAAAAGACGAAATGGTATTGTTATCGGGTGATATCGCAACGGCTTTAGGATTCGAGCAGGATACAGTGATTACGAAGAAAACAACGTGTCCTTACGCAGCAGATATAAACGCGGGCTTTTTATCCATGTACCTCTACACACATATTGTGGATGTACAGTTTGTTGGCGACGTCAAGGTACCCCTTCTACGAATTATGAATACGAAAGGGAAATACAGGGAAAATGTTAACGTTACTTTTCGCAACCTTCAATACGTTCCCGTAAAAGTGAAATCATTCAAGACGATCGATATAAAGGACAACAAAAACGAATATGTCAAATTTGGATTTGGAAAGTCGATCGTTTATCTGAATAACAAACTGGGAACACCATCAAGCACTTCGTATCCCTACCAAGCATATATGGAAACTATATTGAACTTTAACAAAGCCGCTAAATCGTCTCACTTAAATTCAGCATTGTTCTACAAAGACCAGGCTAGATCTTTGACCCGTCAATCCACTAGCAGAAGTTGCCGATGCGAACAAAGGATTAAAGGAACGTCACGCACATACAAGCCTAAGCAACTCTGTAGCGATGGAAGGAAGAATTCATTCGGATCTGTTCGCGCAAGAACGCTATATTCTTGGTGCTGGTCCGATCAAGCTCAAGCTGGTGAAATCAAGAGCTCCCTTTTGCCTGGTTTCATCAGCAGAAGCTCCTGGATTTAAAGTGGTTCTGGAAGAATGCGTGTTTTGCGTTCGCCGTGTTAAAGTGCCCCTGCGACGAAATATCACATTACGTTTCTTGGCATTTTTTGTTACAGAACATCAGTTTAGGTTAATAAATGTTCGCATTTTCTAAAAAAAATGAGCAACAAATATTCTATCACAAGAAATTTTACCTCCAAAGTCGCCCAAATTTAGTCCGCCATTGCTCAAAACTGGTTCCGCGATTCAATAGCAAAGTATGTGACTGTGACGTCAGAGACTCAACACGTGACAAAGCTCGGTGTTGTTTGGCTTTGTTTTCCGTTGTTTTCTTTATATTTTTTACGAAATGTCGAGTGTTTCTGAGGACGAATCTTCCGACAATTCGTCGGAGGATTATTCAGAAGCATCTTCTGAAGTCTTAGAAGAGAATTTCCATTTAGCAAGCGAAGAATATTTGCCATATGATGAAAACATTGAGCCAATTGCTACTGAACAAGAAGCTGCTGTTTATGCTGACCAAGTGGCTCAGGAAGAAGAGGAGGAAACGATTCTATGGAGTAGGTTCTCTGGAGAAGATGCCGGCGAAAACTGGTATGTAATGCTCAGCTCCGTTGTCTTTGTTTAATACTTGTGTGATGATTGCTTAGATTTTAGAAATATCTTGAAGTTCACTGTTCGTTGACTTTGTAAATATATGTGTACTTCTATTTTGATAACACTATCAGTTCTTTCATTTTTCCTGCTTGTAATTGTAGGTGCAAGTGTTCCAATTGTTCTTTGGAGTTTGTAGTAAAGGTTGAAGAGTGCAGATGCTGTATGGAAGTGGATAGATGCAGAGAATGGATGGAGGAGGTAGAGATGAATGCATGTGTAACTATGCATCCTGGATTTACAGATGTCTGTTTAAATCGTTGGGTTTTAAGGACTGCGGGCATAGGCTTTAAAACCAAGAAGAACAAATCTTATTCTGCCATGTTGGCTCACAGTGACACAGCTGAGCACAAGTAAGTTCAAATTATTTTCAAAATATACACCTACATTGAACATTTACATGTACATGCTTCCAACTATTATTAGTGATTCTTGGTTTCTTTTTCCAAAGATTCCTGAGATCTGTTGCTTATAGACAGTTTGTAAGAATGGTTTGGGGATATATTGGGGCATCTAAAAGATATCCATTGCCTTGCTGTGTTTATAACAGTATTCGAAGAACCTATCCAACTGAAGCTAAGCAAAATTACCAAGGCTATGAAGAAGATGAGTAATTAAATATTGTTGTAAGGCCCGAGGCTCTTCCTAAAAATTGGCTGGATGAAAAAGTGAAAGTTTTGTCTGTTCTTTGTTTCCATTTTTTCATCATTAAAGTGATTTCATCGTTTTTCATCATTAAACTAGCATTAATGAATGTCAGATTGGGAAAGTGGGTTGATCTATAAAAAATATGGTATAATTTAAACTTCTCAGTATACATGTACTGTACAAAACAAGAAACTGGGTCTAGCACATTAAATGCACTATGTACTGGCTGTACTGCTGCATTGTCCTTTTTGTGTCCCTTCCTTGGATTGCCACACTTTCTGCACATAGGGGCTTTTCTTCTGCCAACAATAGGGGTCGGATGCATTATTTCTTGAAGTTCTGCATCTGTTAAAAGTAATATATAGCCTCGATTAATAGCCTGCCCAAAATATGGGTAAAACAATGTTTTAGTATTGGATTGAGTGCTAAAGCTAAGATTGTTTTGTATTGTTTTTCTAATTAGGTTATAATCACATTTTTAAATACCAGAACAGGTTGGAGGGCATGTAACTGTCTCTTTTCCTTGTCTATATTTGTATTTATTTTTTGCAGCTTCTTTGTTTTCCTTCTCTGGCAACATGTTGTGTAGGGCCTCAGGTATCTCCTCATTCAGCTCATCCTTTATGCTTTTCAACACTTCCCTTGGTGTTGTCGTCATGGTTTTGTAGAGTTCAGCAACATAATCTGATAAAAATATATAAATTAAACTCCACAAATTGTTACAGTACTGTAGGTAGCATTTTTATTTGGTGAACTTGATAATTCATTCAGTTATACCATAGTTCTGGATCACTTTCACTTCTCTAACTGTTGCCTCTCCCTCTTTGAATTTGGGGTATGTCACCTTAAGCCTTGGATTTCCATTCATATCAACTTTTGTTTTTCGATTGAGATTATAGTTGAAGTGGATGGCAGCAAGCATAGTTCTGAAAAATACAACATTTTTATTAATTACAGACTCAGAAACATGCATGATGCATGTGAAATAATAAATGGACACTTTATTCAGTGTGTGAAGCCAAGAGAAACCAACTACTGTTACAAGTAGTCCAGGTGCTGTCACTGACCTGCATAACATCCCTAAGTAAGAATATGCCAGCATCTTGGGGGCAAATTGGTTGACTACGGAGTGATAACCCTCCAAGCAGCTGGTCTGTGCCACAGGGGATGCCTGCTTTATACCCTTTAACAAGGAACATTTACTGAGCGATTCAACTAACTTCTCATATGCAATGGACCCTGTAAAAAATGCACCAAACTAATTCAAACCTAGGATGCTGAAAATTGTAGCTATTATAATGCAAGTTAATTGGGTCTGCCCTAAAACAACATTGAAATACCTTTTGTCAACCAAACACGTGGAGTGGTAATTAGACCATGGGCACATTTATTAAAGAGCTGGTTAGGCAGATGATTGTGTACGTTGATTACATGGTATAGAAAGGCCTTGAATTTGGCAACTATAACATCACCAAGTTTTGGTTTAGTTGAGGTTACGGACCAATAAAAGTGTCGCACACAAGCCTTCTTCCACCTAGCAATGGTCTCACAGCCTTTCTCCTTGCTTAGCTTTGTTAACACCTTTCTGATCTCTGTAATATAATGAGAAAAGACAAAGTGAAATATAGTATGCATAGAAATAATATGATTATCCAGTTATATGTACAGTAAAGAAAGTCTACTGTCTTGCAACTGACATTGTCAAAAATATATCTGGAATATTACTTTTATAATTATTTAAAGATATATTCCTTCCATTAATTCATACCCGACCCTATCCTAATTTGTGACAATTTACAGATGTATTAAATTTATGTTTAATCTCAGTTTATCAATTATGTGCTTTACTTTTGCCAATATGCCACAGATCAAAGAAGTGGTCAACCACTGGCTTCCCAAGTTCTTTACACTTCTTTGGACATTCCTCTCTCATCCACTTTGATATGGACTTGTGGCGGTCAGAAATGAATGCCTTGATGACCATCCCAGTGCCAAGCAAGAATGTTAAAGCCTTCTGATGTCCCCAAAACTCCATGCTGGAACTGCTACCAGTTTGGTTTGCCTAACAAAAGATTGAATGTTCCCAAGATTAGTTTCTGTGTTTGGAAGAAATTAAATTAAGAACTAAAAGTTATAAATCATGTAACACTTAATGTACTGTATATAATAACTAGCCTCTCTTAGTAGAAGTCAAGTGATAATGATGTGTTGAAATATGATTACTGGGTGGAAACAAATTTCTACACTTTTGGTTTATGATTTGCCTGTGCTTCAACTTATAGTAACATCTATCTTCTAACTAATTATGAATTATGGTAACTCGTGTAGGAGATTTGGGGTCTGGGAGGGAGTTTAACAGATAATGTATGGTACTGTTTACTTTACCTGTACAAGAACAATATGGATTATAAGACCAACAGTGCAACAAAATATGGTATAAGTACCATATTTTGCAGAGTGGCCCATACTATCATGTCGGCCATCACCCGCAAGCACAACTTCCTTTCCATTTAATGACTTTAGCATCTTGTCCTGATAGGTGCGCCAAAATTTCACAATGCTGGGGAACAGAAGATGCCTCTGGTGAAAGTAGTAGGTAGTTTCATTGTAGCAAAGCAGTCCCATGTGCTTAAAAACTAGGAGGACTTTACCAACAGATGCACCAGAACAAAGAATAGCAAAGCTCAATAGAAGATTTCCTGCTGGGAACTTTCCTAGCAAAAAAGGTTGGCTTTTCCAAATATAAGTGCCCTTACAACTGCTGCACATGGAGTTGATTGACAACATGGTACCAGTTTGGGTCACACTGATCTTAGGATTAGATGCCAGACACAGATGACAATATTGAAAAAGTTGGAGCAGTTTTGACAAGAACACAATCCCTTTAGGTTCTTCTTGGAAATTTTTCCCCTTGCAACTCAATCTATGAATGAAAGATGTTATATGTACAACCACTTTATGAAAAATCTATAAAGTGGTTGTACATGTTTAAAGTTACCTGGATTTTGCACATCCTGGACTTTCATCATCATCATCATCACCAGTCTTGTCATAGGCATTATCAGATTCCTCATGTGTCCATGGTTCATCATCCTCCACTAGCTTATCATCACACTCTCCAATTGAATCATCATCCATGTCATCTAAAAATGGTGCTACTGATTCTGGGAATCCATCGTCTAGGTCATCATTACAGGTTTGAGTATCTAGTATAGGGATATAATTATTGTGAAAAAAATTACACAAAAACACAGTTTTCTTTTTTCTTTTGGCTCATTTTGGTAAATTGGCATTTCGACGCGGGTAAAGGTTAAAACATATAAACAATGTAAAAAACAATCTCACCAGTTGATACCACTACTGCTTTTTATTCAATTCTTCAAAGCTTTTTGCCCAATCAGTCTGGCTGGAAATGATCTTTTGTTTCAAGCCATCAACTTTATTTTCCATAGTCTTTAACTTTCTCTGAAGTTTTTTCTTGTCTGTCCTCAGGCCTTCACAGATGTCACAAGGATCTGTCCTGTTCGAGACTTCTTCAGGCATCTGAAGTAAAACAAGAGACTGAACAATAGGGTAATTAGATTTCTGGGGAGGCTTTAGCATTTTTCATATTTGTTCCATTTTTAAAAATTATCTAGTTAGAAATACATTTTTCAATGTGAGTCAATTTATAATACCTTGAGTAAAGCACTTGAATGTCCCTCAACTTCAGTTGAATCATAGTTGGTTGAATTATGATCTGGGGAGCTGTGCGACATGACAGGTGATGTTGTAGGAATGATCAAGTTGGGGATGCCACTCTATATCAACAAACCAAAATTATCACTAAGTTTTCTTGTTTTTGTGGTGGTACTGTAATTGTGCAGGGCAAGTTTAACATCTTGCCTTTTCACTTCTCCTTGATTTTTACAACACATCATTTACGATTTACAGAACAAATACATGCATCTCATGCTACACAATTTCACTCCCTTAATTGTAGGTCGTACAGTACCTTGATGGGAGTGCTTGTCAAAATCTCATCATCAATGGACAAAGCAGGTTCAGGCTAAATATCGGAGAAAGCAACAGAACAGTGAAGTTGTAATTACAAAATCATAGAGTCTTAGGACTGTTAGCACGTGAAGATTCTTGCAATATTATAATACGAAAGCTAAACCCACCGAACAAGACTCTATAGGTGATTCAGCGTCCAGAGTATTAACCGGTTGATGCTGCTGAACAACTGTAGACACTGCATAGTCATTCATAATTTCACTGATGACCTGAAACAATTTACCAAATCTTTAGTTTTCCTATATTATGCTTTAACAACGGTTGTCCAACAGTTTTCATCATATACATATCAAAGCAATACAAAAATAATGCGACTAGTAAACAAACTACGAAAAAAATGACACGAGCATACCTTTCGTCGACTTCTCGCCGAGGACGGCTTTTGTGGTTCTTTCTTCCAAACTGTAGGAATGGAACGTGGAAGAAGTCTGCGTCTCAATCCTTCCATATGCATAATAGTGTCAAAACATTCTTCTCGAAAGTGTTCCGAACAGATCACAAAGACACTTTTGGAGTTGAAGTTTGC
Organism: Chrysogorgia sp. JL179-B06; assembly: GCA_035772405.1. NCBI lineage: Eukaryota > Metazoa > Cnidaria > Anthozoa > Scleralcyonacea > Chrysogorgiidae > Chrysogorgia > Chrysogorgia sp. JL179-B06. The sequence goes on from JAYKKM010000376.1 coordinate 380,028, forward strand.
CCGGTGCGTACGAACAAATCGCACCCACTTTTCACGCTCTGTTGTGCTCGCAGGACTACGATGCAATGAGATACCGGCGCTCAGGTTCGAATAATTGCTGCAGCCTTGTACTACACAACGACTTGCCGGCATTATAGTTTAGTTCAAAACCGCAGATTATGGAAATTATACGACAAGTTGAATGAATGAATATGTAATTGATCATCCCCAAAAAGGGGCTTTTCAGAAAGTTCACTGTAAGTTCACGACAAGTTACAATACACAACTAGCCACGTGTTGAGTCTTTGACGTCACTTCCTCTAAATCGCAACCTAAGCGTCCGGAACATGTTCGAGTAATGGCGGCCGTATACTTTCGTATAAAAACAGTCTGAAAATGCGACTTCCCATGCTCGCAATTGCTTGAAATTTGGCGAGTTAAGTAACAACACCATGCTCTTCACAAATATGCAAAAATTCGGGATACCAAAAATTTGATCACAGGGGCACTTTAACGTTTCGTCCACTACAATGATAGGTGATACCCAGGCCCTTCAACATAGCACAGCCAAGTACTCTATCAATCGCGTAAACTGTAAGTGTTCTCCGTACTAATGGGATACATGTCTGGAGATCAACGGAATATATTCCAAGGACTTCTTCCCGATAGAGTTGTGATTGGCATGGTGGATGCATTATCAGTGAATGGAGAACACCGGCCTGGAAAACCACTTCACCTAAAGTTCACCGGAGCAACAGGCAACTATATTTCATCATTCCAAACGTTGTATGCTGGTACCAACAAGATGTTTCAGAATCAAGGCAACGGTGTACTCGAGACGAGTATGCAAATAGTACACCCTGTACGTGTTTTATTTAACAGCTGATCTATGTGTTGGATGGTAGAGAATGATTTAAAACTCAATCAGGACAAGACAGACATTCTTCTTTTTCACTCTAAGTTTCGGAATGGCCCATATCTAGAATGTATACATCTTGAGAATGAAAGGATTCCCAAAGTAACTAAAGTCAGAAACCTTGCTATTATCTTTGATAAGCATATGTCCTTTGATGATCAAATAATACAACAATGTAAATTATATCTATATATCTTACAGAGAAATCAGCACCATGGTTGTGCATGCGTTCATTACTTCAAAAATCGATTATTTTAATTATCTCTACTTTGGTTTACACAAGTGTCAAGTGAAGAGGCTTCAACAACTTCAAAACGCTGCAGCAGTTTTTGTCACTAAAGCCGGAAAATACGATCATATGCCGTTATTGGTAGAACTTCATTGGCTTCCTGTGTCATATCGCATTGTCTTCAAGTTGTTACTGGGAAGGCAACAAGATCGCTGCGCTCAAACGCCCAAGAACTTCTTATACAGCCTGTGGCCAAAACCAAATCATATGGAGATAGAGATTTTACTGTCTGTGCCCCTAAACTTTGGAACAAAATCCCTTTAACCATCCGTAAAGCTTATACTGTTACTTCTTTTAAAAAGCAGCTTATAACTTATTTGTTTTCTAAATTTATTGATAATAATTTACATTTTAGTTTTAGACTTGTAAAGCGCCATGAGAAAGTAGTGGATGTGTGCGCTATAAAAATGTACAATTATTATTATTGGAGATCGTTTTCAACCTATCAGGGATGGGTTGAATGCAAGTTCGGTACGGCTCTGACTGGGGCTATAAATATCGTGGTGCTTGGAGAATTTCAAAATCTTATCGAGATTGATTGTTTTACCCTCGGATCGTTTACCAAGTCAGATGCAGAAAAACTTAGAGGTTTTATTCTTAACGTGGACCACAGCGATGGACCTGGTACACACTGGGTAGCTTTTGCATCACCTCGGATGGAAAAGGCGAATTATTTGACTCTTTTGGACAACGCCCTAAATTTTACAGCAGAGACTTTCAAACCTTTCTACAAGATCATAGCAATACATTTACTTGGAATGAAAAGACTTTACAGTCACCCTGGTCTCGTGTGTGTGGACAATACTGTTTATTTGATGCTTTACATCGTAGCAGAAATATTCCCATGTCAACTATTGCTGGTATGTTTACGGATCAACAGGAGTGGAACGATACATTAGTTCGTAATTTTATACGTAAATGGTATGTTGTGTAAGAATAAAAAGACATGATGTAATTGTAAAAATATTTATTCAATAAAACGTTCAAGATTACGAATGCCATTTATATGTATTTTGTTTCTACGTTTCTTTCTTGATTTCGTTGGTGCTCCTGGAAACTGTAGTGACGGCGTCAGAGGATGGTCGCTAGAAGATGAAGGCTTATTCCTATATTCCTTCACCAGTGGCGAAGTTGGTCCCAAATGGGAGGTCATGATAACTAATAATCCGAGCGCCGAAGACGCGAGGCTTTCTGGAGGGGTCCGGAAAATTTTGAAATATAGATTCCCGTAAATGGCATTTCCTGCATTCTGAGCGGTGATTTTTCAGCTCGGAAGTTTATAAAATTTCATATTTTGGACCGTTTCGCTTTTATCAGAGCGCATCAGCATGCCTAGCGCCTAGCTAGGAAATAAAAATCAGGCGTCGCACGCAGGCTAGCCCCCTCAGCCCTCCCAATGCATAACGCTTGACACGCAGAGTCGGGCAATGCTATTTTTTCTAATATCTGTTCGATTGAAGGTCTTCGTGTGCCAAAACGTTTATAAAAATCAACGGCAAGGTATACGAAACATATCTTTTACGAAATTATATCGGTTTAATGGACATAAAAGCATTGAATCACAGGGTAAACGTCGAATAGATCTTGAAGCCATGTCCTTTGATTTTAAAGACGAATCTCGCTTTAATCGCTTACGCATTTCTCATAACATCTGATCTTCACATTTTAAGTAGACGAAACGTACAGCGTTCGATTCGCCAGATTCAAGTGAACATTTCGATATAGAATTTATTTAAATCGGACAAAAACAACGTTTCATAATGATTAATATTACGGAGTTTCACGAGATAAATGTCAACATAGCATAATAATATTTTCCTGTCCTTCGCCCTTCGTGGCTGTCCATTCCGTCTTTATGATTGATCTCTCATCCGTGTTTCTCTCATCTAGTCATCTTGGAGAGAATCTTTGCAATAGTTTGCCGGTTTACAATTCTTGGTAAACTTTTTCAACAGCGATTCATTACCAATAAAACGTGGTCGCTGTCCAACAAGAAGATTTTTCTCGTTGATGTTTCGAGCCGAAAACGGTTTTCTAAGTAGTTCACAAACAAGGACTGCTTGGCTCTAATCAGAGCTCGTTAGTGCTATGATAAATCAATGATCTCCTTTATAAACAGACGTGCTGTGCAGTCAGGCCATAGTTGGTCAGGCGGAAAGCTAATATTTTGGGCTATTAGGCTATGGTCATGCTCATCCAAAATAGCATGACCAGCTTGTCTAAAATAGGCAAACTGAGCATGCGTCAAGTGCCGTCAACCAATAATATTTCGAGAATAAGCATGACTGTTCATATGGCAGGTCATGCTATTCACAAAGAGCATGACTTGGGCCGGGGCAGGCTCAACAAAAGAGCCTGGGAACGAAGACGGCGGATTTTAGACGCCCGATCAATCAGGGCCGGATACGGAGCGAGAATATCCGCGTAATATGCGTGAACTATTATTACTTGTTCTCTTCAAAATGCGCACGACTTCAAAGTTCAAAGGAGAGATTTCAAATAAAGTAAATAAAAGGAAATAAAACTATATATTTTCAGGAAATTTAATTTTTAGTCATGCTGAGCATGACTAGCATGACCGCTAGCTTCGCCACACCAAATGTAGTGGCTCTTCGTTTCTGACGATTGCTTCGGGTACATTCAAACGTCCTAAAGCTTTTGCGAACAGTTGCCATCATGCAGGGTTGAAATTCTTTCTTTGACCAAATCAATGACGAATTCTTCCTTCAAAAACCATCTGCCCCTGATCGTTCCATCCAACCACATCTTTATTTGCTTTTATCTACTTGATCAGTTGTACAGCTCTTAATTTCATCGTGGATGGTACACTTTCAATGATATCACACTCGATTTCCCCAGGTGGTTCAGGCGTTGTCTCTGTTGAAGGTTCGGATCTGTTCTTCTGCTGCGATAGGTTGCGAAGGGACAACACTTATAGGAACAGGCCGATGCATTCATTTGCATAATAATTGAGATAGCGTTGAAAGGTCTGATTATACAACTTCACTTTATAGTCAGATCTCCCACATTCACTAATCAGTGTGTATATTAACACATTCACTTTATAGTCTCATGTTATATCTTAACGTTGCAGCAAATTGTCCATTTCCGAGTCTAACTGGTTCACATGAGCAGTCAGTGGCAAAACCAAGGGTTTCGTTGTAGCAATGTGTTCTGGGACCAGAACCAGTCTTTTGACATGTTCTATTATTTGATCAGAAAGCTCGTTAATTGTTCTAAGACAAGAGCGAGCAGAAAAGGCAAAAATCCGTCTCCTTTTGTAGAACAACTCTCCTTCTTTTCGTGATCGGGTTTCTTTTATCAGCGACAATCTCAATGTGATCTGAGAATGGTGTAAGCTTTTTATTCGTTTTTGGACTAATCCTAATTGTTTCACGGCAAATTATCAAAAGGGACTCAATAATGGCTTCCAATAAATCTGTATATAAATTCACTAAATCTTTTAAGCCTACGTTAACTATTTTTTTCAGTAATTGATAATTTTATATTTGTATATAGTTTACTATTTTATAGATTTTTAAAGTTGGTGTGATATTTGTACGAATTTTACCGACTTAATAAAATGTAGAAAAATGTAGATGTATCAGCAGCTTTTATGATCGCTCTTCGCATAGACGGTTTACACTTTGTCAATAATCTTAAAACATCAGTTTCTCTTCACACGACTGGACATCCTAAAATGAATAAACGTTTTACTGTACTGTGTTTTTATACGCGAGGTAGGTAGACGTAATGTTTATCTGTTGGGAAGATTCCGGATCGAATTCGTATTTTGTCGGGACATGTCGGTGTCAGTTCGACAAACATGCAGGAGTAAGGCACTCTTGTTTCCATTTGATAAGCTTGCTGGAAAATCTTTGTATTGCTTGGCAAGGTGGATCAACTACTTTGCAAGGTGGATCACTTGGCTGGCATCGCGGACGTTCTTGGTCAAAACGAGGTTGCTGGCGCGCGTTGAGGGAAATAGTTCGATAATCTTTACTTTGATGAAACATTTTGTACGATATAGATGCACTAAGGTTTCCATGGTGCGACTTTTTCGTAAGTAATTTAGCAATGATAGCATCCTTTCCCCCCATCATATCGTCAATGATAAATAAATTTCTTATCTCGGGGTTCATGGAATCCAACATGGAATCAGGTAAACCTTGAACAAACTGAATACCCTGTACAAGAAGCTCTATTTGAACAAAGGATTCCTGATATTCGGAATAAAAGTAAACAATATTTTCAGGCTGAGGATCGATCATCACTTGAGCGTTGGCTAATAATGTTTTGACAAACGTTGTCTTTCCCGTCTTGGTTCCTCCAGAGACCAGAAGTCCAAAAGGGACAGTATCAGTAAACGGGAGATGTATTATTCTTCTATCATAGGAAGCCATATCCGGTTGATTGTCTGTGACTTCAGAATGAAATAATTTCTGATGGTTAGCGCTATTACTTGATGCGACGAATAATCCAAAGGAAGAGATTGGTTGAGAGGAGATCTTTTTACCATGAACGTTGTTCATATGGTGGCGAAGGTGTTCTCTTCTTGACAAAGTCGTTCCACATGTTGTTCCACTGATGAGACTCGACTGAACATGAAATGAAACTATTTTCTAAATTATCTTAATGTTATAGGATACCTAATCTGATCACCCAAAAGCACCCCAAAAATATCCCAAACGCCACCATCTCCCTACGAACAGCTCAAACACCCCTAAGCGCCCCCATGCAACACCTCAAAACACCCCCAAAACACTACCAAAGCACCCCCACAATCTAAAATACCCCAAATTCACCCCAAAACACCCCAACATCCCCAAACTTCTTCATCACCCTGCGAAAAACTAAAAACACCCCCCTAGCGCCCCAAAACACTCCACGACACCCAAAAAATACCTCAACACCCCGAAAACTCCCTCAAATCTAAAACACCTCCAAATGCACCCGAAACATCCCCAACACCTCGGAAACAGCCCCAAACAAGCACTAGTGCCTCTAAAACACTCTACGAGACCCCAAAGCACCAAAGTACCCCCACAATCTAAAACACCCCCAAATGCACCACAACACCCTGCAACCACCCACAAACGTATTATCGCTTATCTCGTTTTCGTATGTCGATTACGTTTATGGTCGAAATATTGCCTATTTAACCTTAGTGTATAACCTAAATTATTCTTTGCACAAAGAAGGATTTCGATTCGTATTGGCTTGTCAAACGAAGCGAAGGTTGGGTGCACACATTGACAATAGTTGTGGGTCATTAAGGGTAATTAGTGGTGCAAATCACATGTATTTGCACATGTAGAATATTCAACCGAGTGTTACCAATGAAATAATTCTTCAATTAAACGTTAAAACGAGTAAGTAAGTTTCGAGTAATTTGGTGGTTCTGAAAAGAACCGTTTTTGTTGTTTTTTGTTGTTTTTCCTTTTCTTTTACACATGGGAGGGCACTACGAGTGCAGTCTGCTGAAGCGATTACGATTCCTTCAGAGAGCATATTTTCTAGCTCAAAAGCCTCGACTTCTACTTTCGAGTAGTGATAGTAGGCGTGGAGTTTGGGGTGATTTCCGCACGTCTCTAGCCAAACCATACCGTCAAATATGGCTTCGGTTTTCGGGCACCCAAAAAACTCCAAGTTTACTGAAGGGATTCCTAATCGCTTCAGCAGATCACACTCGAGGTGTCCTCCGTTGTATGCAACGTTGACTTGTCGTTCTTCTTTACGAGTTGGTAGAAGTCAGCGACTATCCCTTCTAACGCGTTAATTGAGAAAGCCTTTCTTCAACCCGGTACGCCCAGGGGAAGCTTGTGGATATGCTTCTTTACTTATCTACAGCTTCTTTGATCTTTCTGTTCAGGTCGTGCCATTTGACCCCAATGTCGAATATACCGAGTTCTTTACATAAGAATTTTTTTCAAACCCGAACCATCCATATCTATTATTCCTGCAATATCTTGAGAAGCTGTACTGAATGTCAATAATGGCTGTTAATCCCTCCTTTTATAATGTTTGCCTAGTAACAACAACGCTCGCAAGCGAGACAATAGAACAAGACTGGACTCGCGTGGCTCGCCATTGTGACGAAACTCATTAAAAGCGGATTATCGAATACATGTTCTGACGACTTTTGGAAAAAATGATGAAAATACTCTTTGATTTATTTTTATTCACTAATACACATTATTCGTTAATACACATTATTAAGCAGTCACTAAAATTAATATAACTCGTTGTTTGCATGCCCTTAACTCCAACGACCATCTTAAAATACCTTCTGCATGGATTTTTTAATGATGGTTTTTTAATAATTTGATTTTTTAATGGTGGTTTCTGAATGTTTCTCTCGTCCATTTTTCGTTGAATCTCTCTCAGTACTTTCTGCACGTGAGATAGCTCCTTTCCGGTAAGCGAAACGAGTTTCCCATCAGAGATCTGCTTTAAACCACCAAACGTTTGGCCCCATTTGAAATTATCAACGCCGATATTAAATCGCGTTTTGCCGTTAACATCGCTGGCAGAAAAATACGGTCTAACCAAGGTCTCTTCTTCTTCTGACAACGAGAACTTGATGTCTTCAGTTAAGGTATCCTTCTCCTGAACAATTTCCACAAGCATCGCTATAAGTTCCAACACTTGTTCGTTTAAGGTGATCCCTCTATCTGGCACTAGCAATTTGTCCCCGTCTCTATCTGTGAATTATTTGACACAAACACCCATATCTTGAAAGAACTGATCGGAATAGACGTAAACTTCATTTTAACACGTTTCTTTAGCAGTATCGATCTCTCATGCACAAAGTACATTGGAATCGCAAAAATCACGTCCATGATTGCCAGTTAACGAAAAACACAGCCTTATAATCGTTAGACGAGGATTCGAACACATGCATTCACCTTTTCCTAATGACCTTTTAATGACTCTTTCTCATTCAAACCTAATTAACTAATATTCAAATCAGGCGCAAAGTTTTTGAAGCATAGTGACTATCTTCCTCTCGCTCAAAACCAATTAACCAATATTCAAATCAGGCCTTAGCAACGTTACAACGTCCATAACGACAACGTCGTTAATAAAACCAGCCAAGTCGTTTTCGTTTATATTTCGCCAAGTCGACGCGCCTAAAAACGTCGACACTAGTGTTAAATAAGCGATAATTCGACCAAAATGTACAGCATGCATCTCTTGGTAAATATCGTGTAAATTATTCGACAAGTTATCTCCGCGGATTCGAAAGGCAGCCTTCTCGTACAATTGTCTATGCTCCCTAAGGCATCAATTCTCCTTCATCAATTCTCCTTGGGCTCTCGGCGGCGGCTTCCGTGGCTCAGCCACGAGTTCTGTATATATGGTGGTAATGCCGCGATAAGATTCTGGGTATATTATAGGTAATGTTTGGCATTTCACTCGATCAAACTACATGTTGAAAGGATTTATGGTGAAGGAAAATTTCGAGTGTGGACCAGTTGCGAAAAATGCAACTTCAAGGCCTTCCGGCTGGAATTGAACCCGCGACCATGCGATGCTAGTGCAGTGCTCTGACCACTGAGCCACGGAAGCCGCCGCCGAGAGTCCAGCCACGAGTTCTGTATATACGTGTATGGTGGTAATGCCGGGATAAGATTCTGGGTATATTATAGGTAATATTTGGCATTTCACTTGATCAAACTACATGTTGAAAGGATTTATGGTGAAGGAAAATTTCGAGTGTTGGAATACATACATTTTAAGACCAAACCGGGACCAGTTGCGAAAAATGCAACTTAGCGGCCTTCCGGCAGGAATTGAACCCGCGACCCTGCGATTGCTAGTGCAGTGCTCTGACCACTGAGCTACAGAAGCCGTTGCCGAGAGCCTGGTCACGAGTTCTGTATATATGGTGGTAATGCCGGGATAAGATTCTGGGTATATTATAGGTAATATATATATATATATATTATAGGTAATATATATATATATATATATATATATATATATATATATATATATATAATATATATATATATATATATATATATATATATATATATATATATATATATATATATATATATATATATATATATATATATATATATATATATATATATATTATATATATATATATTTGCCCATAGTTGTACAGTCATTAGAGACATATTTAATAAATCGATTGCTACTGTCTTTCCAAACGAATGGTAATTTGCCAAAATCGAAATTTTCCGGTTCATAAGAAGGGAGAAAAGGATGTACGCTTCCTATTATAGATCTATTTCTGTTTCAGTATCGTCGCCAAACACTTGAAAGACTGATATTTGACCAAGTATACGAATAGCTTTCTTCAAATAATTATATATTGTCCAGCTACTTTTCGAAAATGCATTCTACTGTAACATCTCCCTTAGATGCAACAAAATGACGACTAATATGTTTGTCTTTCTTGATTTGGCTAAAGCCTTTGACCATAATGTATTTTCTTAAATAATTGAGTGCTATGGTATAACGGCAATGTGGATAAAATTATTACTTCATATTTAGATTCAAGTGAACAGAAATGTAGTTTAAACAAACGGTTTTATCTCTAAACCGTCTAAAACAACACGCGCGGTGTTCCATGGGAGTCTATTCTGGGCCATTTGCTCTTTTTATTGTACATTAATAACCTACCGTCCTCTGTTCATCATAGTACACCGGGAATGTATGCGGATGATGCCAACATCACAATTTCTGGCACGGAGTATTAGTGACCTTGATAATCTTAGCATTCGTAGATATAAGCATCACATTATTTAAAGCACTAAAACATGTATCCCTAATATATCACATATCGATAGCTATTTACAATGATAGAAGATTCAAATCACTTATCACTATAATTTGTTAGGTTGCAATACCAAAGTCGTTCTACCTTAACTGAAAACTGAGTTTTAAAACATATTGTATATATAGTTAGTGCAGATGTTTTGTGATGAGATGACCAGAGAGATGAAATTGCGTGTCTTGCAGATGAAAGTTATTGATGAAATAGCGTGTCTAAATCAAGTTTTTTTCTCTCTCTTTCCTTATGGTGAAATTGCGGTTATATATTGAATGTTTTATTTTCTTATTATAAGTAATAGCATGGCTTTGAGGTTGATTAGTGATTAAATGACCCGAAAGCCGAGGGAGGTTTAGTTGAAGTCCCTCGGGCTTCGCCCTCGGGACTTCTACTAAACCTCCCGAGGCTTGAGGGGCATTTAATCACTAATCAACCGAAATGCCATACTATTAGTTTGTAATATTATGGTTACCGAGGAATTGAATGAGAATGAGCGTAAAAGTCCCGAGGGCAAAGCCCGACGGACTTTTACTAAACCTCGCAAGGCTATTTGTTTGGTATATTCTAATGAATCATTTGCATTGCAAATACGTATAAATATAGGCGTAAAGATGATGAAGTTATAGTAAAATCCAGCGCCTGAGTATGTCGAAAGAAAGATTTACGTTTGTTAAAGAATCGGATATTCAAAATGCAAGGGAAGGAACCGTACCGCCGAATACAAAACGCCATACGATGTGGAGCAGGAATTGTTATGATACGTGGTTGCAAGCAAGAAATAGTGCTTTTACAGATTTTGAGCCAGAAGACTGTAGATTTCGATCGGTTCCAAAGCTGGAAGAGTTAAGTATCGATGAAATGAACTACTGGCTAAGTAGATTTGTGTTAGAAGTTAAGAAAAAAGACGGAGGTGATTACCGACATGAAGTGTTATATAGTTTGTTTTGTGGATTGAATCGCGTAATCAAAGAAAAGAATTAAAAATTTACATATAGATGTGTTGATTGAATTATAAATAAGGAAAGTTCGCAATAAAATTATAGGTATGATTAGTTCTAATCGTACCTAATGCATATAAAGATTAGGTATGATTAGTTACTAATCGTACCTCCTTTTTGTGCATCGGGTAAATTCGACGTTAATTGTGCGTGTGGAAACAAAAGAAACCGAGGTAGCCGTGATATTACTAAACTAAGTGATGTATATTTTAATATTATTGCAATAAACAGACATTGGTAACCAATAACCAGAAAACAAATGGTGAAATTGCGGTTATATTGAATGTTTTATTTTCTTACTAAACTAAGTGATGTATATTGTAATATTATTGCAATAAACAGACATTGGTAACCAGAAAACAAATGGTGAAATTGCGGTTATATTGAATGTTTTATTTTCTTACTAAACTAAGTGATGTATATTGTAATATTATTGCAATAAACAGACATTGGTAACCAGAAAACAAATGGTGAAATTGCGGTTATATTGAATGTTTTATTGTCTTACTAAACTACGTGATGTATATTGTAATATTATTGCAATAAACAGACATTGGTAGTATTTGCTTTCCGATATCCACCAAGTCCTTGTTTGTAGTCCATTGGATAGCTAGAAACATTTATCTAAATAAAGAAAAGATTCAGTTCTTCCTAAATTTTACAATTTCAATAAACGCGTAGTATCTCAAATACTTGTTAATTTACGACACGTATCACTGCATGAAAACATGGATTTACTCAAATTTACAATATGCACAAATATGGAGCAAATGTATTGAAATATTACATTTACCATAGGAGTAAACTTGGAAAATGCCGCACTTACTCACTTTTGAGAAAATATGAAGCAAATGCGGCATTTACCATGTTTACTCGTATAGTAAATATAACATTTGAATAAAGTTGCTCCATATTTGCGCAATTGTAAATTTGAGTAAATCCATATTTCAAAATAGCTATTATGGCTGAATAGACATGCAAGTATAGAATATTAGAATAGAATATTAATGTCATCAATGACATACCAATGCTTTATCTTGCTTGTAATCTTGTAAACATAATTGGTGTATCCCCCACCAAGCCCTGCCCAGCAATTAGTGGATGGGCCATATTTGTCATACTGTGCAACCAAACCTTTTGGAGATGACCAACATTCACCATAAAACTGAATGGCAAAGTATTCCAAACCATGGTCATTTGCAAGAATAGCACACCGTTTTATAGTAGCATTTGGCTTTTTCCAATCAATCAGCGGTCGCAGATTTGCGATCATGGTTGGTAATGCTCTTTCATCACCACCTCTGTCATGGAAACATCCAACTCCAGCATATTCAAGTGTGGCTAAATATATGTAAAAAAGTGTTTTATAAATTTTCTTATTTAGTTTGAAATGGTGTGCGCATGATTATGCAAACGGAAGAACATTTTGAAGCGTATAAAGTATAAATCATAGCATTTTGCTCAACAAACTCAAAGATTTAGGCTTCTCGGGCTCGGCTTCACACTGGTTTAGTTTTATCTGTCCAGCCGTCACCAGACGGTGCGTATTCATTCGCTCTTTCTGACGCGTTGCCCGTGGTGGAATTGCGCAAAGAAGCATATTGGGGCGAATATTTTTTAGCATTTATGTTGGTAATTTACCGTCGATACTACAAAGTTGTTCAACTGAATGTTATGTCGACAATACCAAGCTTCACATGTGTTTTCTAGTGCGGAATCACGAAATCGCTATGGCTGATATGAATAATGACCTTCTTTTGAAAACCTGCTACTCTTAAACCCGCATAAGACCAAATTAATGATGTACGGAATTTCAGCACGAAATTAGGAGATTTTTTGAATTACTTAGTTATGTAAAGTCAGCAGTGTGAGGAAGAAAGGAAAATAAGAGTAAGTAAATTCGTATTCTTAAACAAATCACATACTTTAATCACCTGTTTGTGTACTGTGCATGAGTCGTAGTGAAAACCAGGCTTAACTCCTAGACTTTGAGTGACGAAGAGCTTTCGCTCGAATGTTTGAATAGACCTACTATATATAATGCAGTACACATTATTTCGTTACTGCATCAACATTTTAGTATTTATACCATGTCTACCTATACACGTGTACGCAATAAAAAGAACCTAAATAATACGTCTGGCTATTTTAATAATATGCACATAATCTTTCTCTGCCATTGTTATGATTTTGCTTTCAAAACACTTTTTAACAGTTCTAGACAAAACCGGTAATTGCATGGGTATTGACGCTCAAGAAAAACAAATATATACAATTGAACAAGTGAATGTGTCAGCTTGATGGTTTAAAGGTTCTCAGAGATACATGTAGTGTCCACTGTAAATCCATTCAGATTGGCGAATTAATGGTTTATCTATTTTTAAGTAAAATAACTTAGCACTACGCTATGAAGTCTTTAAACAATAAGCGGGCGAGGCGTTGTTGTCTACACGTATTTCAAGTTACAATAATAAATTCACTGGTTATATTATTGTTCCTCGGTCTGGTTCAATACTACAAATCGAAATAAACGGAAACTTCAAATTATACAGAATTTTTCTGCCCTCATCGTTGGTGGAACTGGAAAATATGATCACGTATAACCAATATTGACGGAACCATGCTGGATACCTGTAAAATTACAATTTTACTATCGCGAAGCAATTATCGATATTAAATGTATGACGGGAATGGCGCTCACCTATCTAATTTCTTAATTTGTTAGTAGAGGCAGTGTAAATGGAAGTCAACTAGACAAGCAAAACGTAAAAGCGCAACAGGTCAGACTTCTGAGAACCTTTTATTATTGCGTTGTCAAATTATGGAATGTTTCATATGAGGGGCCGCGGAGCCGGGGGGGGGGGGGGCAAGGGGGAAATTGCCCCCCACTTTTTCCCTGATGTTAATTTTCCTAAATTGGGTTGTAAAATAAAATTGAAATAGTACAAAAATCGACATATTTTACTGCAACCCAATCTTCGCCACTTGAAATCCCCCACTCTAAAAAGTGCTCAGCCGCCCCTGATCCAGCACTTAAAGTAACGATGACAATTCGGGATTTTAACTCAAATTAAAAAGAGACTTACTTGATAGTTTATTATTATTATAAGTTGTTGTTCTAAATAAATCCATTTTATTGTATTTTATAGAGTAAGTATTATCTTACTTATTGTATTTATTTATTTTATATTGTCACTGAAAAGTCCCAATGGGGAGTAGTCAATTAATTTTGTATTTTGTATTTATGATCTGATGACCATAAATGTATAAGGCGCCTTAAACCTCCCAATGATGTGGAAACTCCTCACAGGTATTCTAGCTGATGAAATATGTATGACTACTTGACCGAAGTAAACTTCTGCCAGAATAACAGAAAAGTTGCCGAAAGGACTCTAGAGGGACAAAGGACCAGTTGTTGATTGACAAAATGATAATTAAGAACTGCAATAGAAGGCCGACAGGATCGAAATGGCATGGATAGACTTCAAAAAGGCATTTGACATGACAACTCATGGATAATCCAGAGTATCGGTATGTTCGGAGGTGCTAGAAATATGATTGGGCTCCTCCAGAACAGTGTGAAAAATGGAAAACGAAACTATTAACGGCTGGAAATGAAGTACTTTGTGAAGAACAGCGCCGGATTTAGGACTGTGGAGGCCCCTGGGCGGTCACAGTTCTGCTAGTAGCCTACAACATGAACCTGGTCCTCACTGTACATAGGACCTCATTTACAACACCACTATCAATTCTATTTCAGAATGTATGCTTTCAGATACATATTATAACACGGAATAGATTTAAAGTGCAGAAACCATAGTCAGCTGACACAAAACAAAACATACATCTTGAGAAGTGAGAACCCATATTATCATCTATCTTTTGTTTTGTTTTTGACTCATATTTTTGGTTCTCTAAATGTTTTGGTAGTTTTACATTTCAACACCTAGTTTTTCAACTTTCAAGACATTTTTGTGGAGGCCCCCACCAAACATTATTTTGTGGAGGCCCCGGTCCATCCTGCCCTAAATCCGGGGCTGGTGAAGAAAAACATAAAAAGAGGAATCTTCCAAGGTGACAGTCTCTCGCCCCTATTGTTTGTAACGTCTTTAATCCCACTAACACTAGTGCAATGGAAGATTAAGACCGGTTATGACCAAGGAAAGAGTTTTTACCAAGTTTAATCTTTTGATATCTTCTGATATTTCCGCAAGATAGACTTGCTAACGTCAATTAAGCGGGTAAGAGCTTCCTTTTTACTAAATTTATCATTTTTGACATCCTATATTCTGATATTTCTGCAAGATACAATGGTTACTGCGCGTAAAGAAATATATGTTATTTACTGGGAGGTCCGTATAGAAAAATGTTTGCCGATCGTTTTCAGAAACTGCCAGAGGTCGTAGACCGAGAGTTGTTTATGAGACCGAGGGCAATTATTTTTCCATGGAAGGTGAAACATTTGAGTTTCTTTAGCGCGGTAAAACTGCAATGTTTGGATAAGAAAAATAAAATAAAGTAACCAAAATACTTTTTTATAATAAAGTTATTTCATGCAGCTTAATTGAATCAAATTATCTGTTAGTTAAGTTTTCAATTTTCCAGTTAATAATAAAGCAAAATCAGCATTACATTTTTTATCATTTAGGATTCCATCACCGTTGTCAGATATCGCAAAAAAACACTCTAGATCAGGCAGCCAATCAAATTGCAGGAACGCCTAGGATTCCGCCCGCTCACGATTAATAAAAAATATTAGTAGTTATCAACACTTACTTTTGCATGGTTTATCATAGTTGCATTTTTTGGCTGTTGATGGTTTTTTGACGTTGTAATGTTCACAAGTTGAAATTGGAAGTGTTGTTTTACTTCCCACGTCGTTGATTATTTGACATTTTAATTTTCGTGTCAATTTGCCTTCTCCACAAGTCGTCGAGCACTAAAGAATTCACAACATTTTCAATTTTAAAAGTTGTCCAGAAATACAAGTTCAATACTCATCAAAAAAGGTTGACCGGTGTACTAGTGGCAATTGATTTTCCGAAAATAATTCGTATATTTAAAATGAATATAAGTGCGCAGCAAAAATATTTTAAATGAAGAGCCATAATAAAGAGTATAAGAAAATTTCGCTTAAAAGTATGTTTTCTACTCAGAATTTCACGCTGCATGCGACCTAACTGGAGGAACACCAATGCAATGTCTCTTTTTATAGTCAGCGGGGTCTGAATGACTCATCGCTTTTTTCTTCACGCAGCCTATCATTGAAATGTAAAATTTATTCTTGTGTCGGCATTTCAAAATAATTTCTGATATTCTGTTCAGGAAATTTTTTTGACCAGAAAGTTTCTCTTCTAAACAAAGATTATATATTTTTGCTCCACTCGTATAAGCTGCGGCTCTTTTCATATTGAAGTAGCAAATAAACTTTCAAGCGATATTTTCCTATATTAAGCTCTACCTCATATGGTATCAATAACTCTACGATATATCGTGAACATTTATACCTTATGTCTATATATATATCATATCATATATATATACATACTGTATATATATATATATATATATATATATATATATATATATATATATATATATATAGCAAAGTGAAAAGGTGGAAAGGTGAAAAGGTGGTAAACTGCCAAGAAGTTTTACTCTGATGAAGGGCTCCGCTCGAAACGTCAGTATCTCGTCACTAAATTCTTGGCAGTTTACCACCTTTTCACTTTGCTATATATTCAAAACACTGTCTACGCAGCATTCTACTTTTATATATATATATATATATATATATATATATATATATATATATATTTATCACTTATTTACTGAGACCGAGGGAACAGTGTGTTTTGTGGACCCGAGACCGCCGTTGTTGCCCGAGGCGAAGCCAAGGGCAACAACGGCGGTCGAGGGGCCACAAAACACACTGCTTTTCCGAGGTCTCAGTAAATAAGTGTTTTGTTATACAGTATATTAGTGTCAAAGTATGAATAATTCACCGAGCAGACATTTTTTTAAATTTCAAAACAGCAAAACTATAAAATGAAACTATGGAACTTCACGGTTGACGCGCATGCGCACTGCACCCATTCTATTGTGGACCGGTCAATAAATGTTTTGTTATGGACCGCTTGCCTCGTTGCCAGGGCAATGCAGTAAACACGACGTTTTGCGGACCAGCACGTGATACGCTTTTGTCCAATCTGAAAACAGAAAAATTGAACTTTGACACTAACTATATAACAAATATATATATATATATATATTATATATATATATATATATATATATATATATATATATATATATATATATATATATATATATATATATATATATATATATAGTAGAGTGCTGCGTAGACAGTGTTTTGAATATATAGCAAAGTGAAAAGGTGGTAAACTGCCAAGAATTTAGTGACGAGATACTGACGTTTCGAGCGGAGCCCTTCATCTCGTCTTACTCTGATGAAGGGCTCCGCTCGAAACGTCAGTATCTCGTCACTAAATTCTTGGCAGTTTACCACCTTTTCACTTTGCTATATATATATATATATATATATATATACGCACGCTCACTGCTTGCAATTTGAGCACTCTGGCATGGTTTTTGATGTCCCACATTTGTGTGGCATCAAGGGTGACTGTAAATAGCAGTTATCTTCATCCTGCTCATCAGCACTACACTGATGAGGCCCAAAAGGCCGAAACGGTACCGTCACAAGAGCGAAAAACCTGAACTGAGAGGAGTAAGCATAATGTTCAACAGAAAATACATTAACCAAGGGCAAAATTTACGAAGTTACGATGCAAAATCCACTTTAAAAATCGTCTTAAGACTTTGAAAAACCCGACTGAAATGTGAATTGTTTTGTCAGACAAAATAAATAGGATAAAAGTTTGTTAGCAACACATATTTATTACAAATATTATGATTATTATTAAGTAAAGATAATTTTTGAAGTAATAAAGCATTATGAATGAAAACTTTGTTATTTTTAGGTGATACACATCGGAAAACAACAAAGCGAGATTTTCGCTAATGTTTTTTTACATCTTGGGACTTTTTTACGCGCGACTATTTATTTGATAATATTCTAAACCAAACCCTATAGCTAACCCTAACCCTATTAAAAAGAAAGAAAAGTAAAGTAAATTTAAAAAAATGGAAAAATCTTACTCACCCACTCGAACCCCGACCTCACAAGTAAAAATTAATGACACAGACCACTCAGCTATGCAAGCGAAGTTGAATTATTCGGTAGATAATCAATATTTATGTAATCCCATTGTAAGTGAACTACATACAAAATAAAAAGACGCTACCGACCACTACAGATGCTACCGACCGTCTACGGATTCCAAATTAGCCTCGGGACTAAGATCATGGTCAAGATACGCACAGATAAAAGCCTGCTAACTTGCAGTGCAGCGGATAACCTCCCTGTAATTCCAATCGACTCATGATTCAAAAAAGGTAAAATCATGCAGACTTTTCCTAATGCTAACACAAATACTAACCATAAATTATACTAACTCGAAATCTACATCTTTTAACTAACTTTAATAATTACGTTAATACTAACATAAATACTAAACATAATACTTCGAATGTATAGGTAATTCGTGACAGTGACGTTGTCCGTTGGACTATAAGGTAGCAGGCGCAAAATCGTGCGTATATCGACCATGATCCAGTGGCAAGCTGATTCCAACGTTCAACAGATCGAATAATTTACGGCAATTATTTTGATAATAAACATTTACCCTACAACATGGGAATACATTAAAATCCACTATGTAATATGACTGCATGTAGTCATGACACTTACTTGGGACCATGGTTCTGCAACGTACTCCGGAGGACATGCGATCTTATTACAATGACGTTTAACAGGTGCTATGCTGGTTGGAGGCGGATTAACGCATTTCGAGTCTTGAACTACGATCCAAGACTTCGAAGTCAATCGTCTACATATTGTTTTTCTTATTGAAATTCCTCGACCGCATGTCTTGGAACATGGCGTCACATATGAGTGCCATCTAGAAATCAAAATAGGTTCAGGTTATTATACGTAGGCAGTTATTATACTTCTGGTAGACAGTATAAGGACCTCTATAGAAAATACGGCAGCCAAGATCGACGACATCGTCTCTTTTAAAATGGAATTATTCAGGCAAAACAAGGAGAATGATTAATTTGTAGTTCCAAAATTAATCCAAAAACTGTCCTCGTTCCACATATATTATACAACAACACTCGCAGGATTTTCACGTCTTCACGACTACCTTCAACTTATTGAGTGAAACAAGAGGTTTTCATGTAAACAGATTCCCGATTTGACGTCATTTCCGTCAACTTTAACAGCGAAAAGTCTATGAAGATGAAATTTTCAGTTTACAAGATATATTACAATTTATCTCAGGATAATCCATAGATTACAAATATGTTAAATCCCCACAGACGTTATATGCACTTTAACCATTTTGCAAGTTATGCATGAATCTAGTATGCAACACATGGTCAGTTGTCCATGGTTGCTTTCACATGATAAAAATTAGTTTATTTATTTATTTACCGTTGTCGTCGTTTAAGCTTCCCTGTCGCAAAAGCCTGGTTTTCACGAGCCACGCAAGTACAGGAGTTCAGATCTAATGGTTACCACGAATACCAATCAGTTCGGAACACTACTCAGGGTCGTAAAATAATCGAGGAGTTGGTGCTGCCTTTGCAACAACACCAGCAAATGACTTTCGGGTATATTAGGGAAAACGACCTTAAATTGTAGTATCCCTATCAGTTAGGATTTTACCTTCACCTACAGTAAGATTGCAGTGATATAAAACCTGAAAACTTAAAAGCTGAGTCTCCCGCATCAGTCTTCCCATATAAACACTAATTATTACCAATAGTGCAGCGAATGCATGTGTTACTGAAGGTTTATGTTAAATCATCGGCCCATCAGGTGGGATATGAAATACATTGATCATAAACACGCGGGCCAGATACCGTTCCTGCTTAATTACCGATCTAGTTCGGTAAGCGAGTAGGCTCGTCGCTATATATATAGAATTGAATGACGTTGACAGTTAAAATATTGTCTTGTCGTTTGTGCTTATTCCGACCTGAAATTTCAAGCTACAAGAATCGTATTTCGAGACCATAAAACGCTGAATATTGTATCGTTTGGTCAAATATTAAAAAGTGTAGCAACCCTATAACTCTTATGTCGTATTTGTTACAAGTCCCGGTTGCACAGATCAACTTTTCACGCAAATTATAACATTCCTTCACGAGGAAGAATGAAATTAAGTTTTCCGAAGTAAACTGATAAATGTTCTGAGCTATAAATTTGGTGACTTATAAATATACCAACGTTTAGGGGTTGGGGCCAACCCCTAAACCCCTAAAGTCCCCAGCCGCCAGAAGACTCTAAATTCCGATTGGCTAAATCAACTCATTAGTATTCAGGGTTTCCTGTCAGGAAATAATCATTTAAAATGACGACTTTAGAAAAACAAGTGTTGGTAGATTATTTTCTTTCGAAAGCTTTAATCGATCTTCAGTTCGTTGCTGGTCGTAGCTTTCAATTAAAACAGGAACAAAAAGTTGCAAAGAGGGAGTTGCTGGCAGGAAAACATGTTTTGATGGTATTACCAACGGGATTTGTCAAGAGTTTGATTATGGATTTAGTAGATTTACCAGACGTTCGTGCGAGCGCGTGATTATCAGTTGGCAGGGGTTTCTAACTTGTCCTTGTCCTTGTCTTCAGGAGTTTCAACAGTGCTCTCTCGGCTTCGGAGCATTCCTTCGACGTTTCAGAATAAAGAGACTTACAACTAGACGTATATAAGTGATGGTTTCTACGTTGTCTTGCCTATGAAATTTCTTGGCGAAATCCCATTCTGGAGTTACGGTGTTCGGTAATCAGATGTCGCTTCATTCTATCAGGGCTATTAATGTTATCGGTTGGTGGAACATTGCTGTCACCTTCTTTCGCATGTGTTATAAAGTTCAAAAGCATTTCTTATTTTTTCTACAGCAAGACATACAAAACCGCTCGGAGAAAGTTTCATGCGTAGTAGTTTAGTTTATTATTTTTATTTTTAGTAATGCAAAGCCGATTGATTCACAAGCCTCAGCCAGAATCAACTCTGTGCTTCCATGTCTGAACGATTGCTTGAATAAATCCTGTTTTCCACCAGATGCAGTCAAGTTTTTCACGGAGTTTCAGACATGACTATATCATGAATAATTTTTATTCAATATCTATACAGTATGTTAATTTAAATGGGTGGGTGCCTTGCATGGGTCTTAAAGTGCCACTACGATCAAAGTTTTACCTATCGATATTTTTACGTATTTATAAACCAGAGCTGCTAAATATTACTTGGTCGAAACTGTTTTGCGATTCGACGATGGCAAGTATTATTTTTTTACTCCGAATCTAGAGTTGTTATGTCCGCCATTAATCGTTCATGTTCTTGACCAGCGTAACGAAGTGACGTCAGATTCTCAACGCGAAGACTCCACGTGGCTAATTCTTCAAGTAAATCAAGGTCGTTTTTTCAAATTCTTCGTCTGAAAGGCTGGACATAGCTCTACTTCTCGAAAAAAACAAGAAATCAAATAACCTCGACCGAAATTCAGGCGTAGCATTGAGAATCTCACGTCCCAACAATATTATCTTTTGAAATTGCGGGCTCACTTGGAACACATTTTTAGTAATGGTGGCCTAAATAATAGTGATTTCAGAGCTCAAAATACTTACTTCAAAATACCATTTTTTAGTTTTTTTTTACATCGATGATCACTTTCGACCCTGAAATACTATTCTAAAATAAAGAAAATCTAAAAGACGAGAGTGCATTTTCATCGTAGTGGCACTTTAAAGTCCCCTTTGTATCTTTAATTTGTTTATTTTATGTATATATTTTTTCATTATTATAATTATTATTAGTTTTATAATAATTTTTTTTTTTTTAATTTTTTTTTTTTTAATTTTATATATATATATATAATATTTTATATATATATATATATATATATATATATATATATATATATATAGCAAAGTGAAAAGGTGGTAAACTGCCAAGAATTTAGTGACGAGATACTGATGTTTCGAGCGGAGCCCTTCATCAGAGTAAGACGAGATGAAATAAAATAAATAGGGCTTATATATATGCCAAAAGGGTGTCACAGGTAGAAAGTAGCCAATCAAATGCACGGGAAATAAACTAACTAATAATTAATGAGATGGGAAAAGTTAATTAAGTCATTAGCTATTTTTACAGTCGATCAATAAGCAGACTGCGGGGGTGGGAGAAATGACAGGTCCAATATTCAAGGGGATTAGGCGATAATAATAGAAACAAAGACTTGAAAAGGAATGAAAGTGCATAAGCTAATAATAAAAAGTTCCAAGCAAACTAAAATAACAAAAAATTATTAGGAAATTAAATAAAAGAAAAAC
>JAYKKM010000376.1:407500-440000 GCA_035772405.1 Chrysogorgia sp. JL179-B06
GACAGGAGATTTGATTGGTTTTTCTCAAACTCATTAATAATTCATGATTTATCATAGCCAATCCATGAACGTATACCACATCACATGCATGAGTTTTGATACCCAATGAAAACCTGCAGGAAATTTCCTAGTGAACTGGATCACGTTTCTTAATCTACATATTAAAATAAAATCGCTATGGGAGCAAATCGCTATAGGAATACTCGTTTGAGAAGCTAGATCAAACACTCGTTTGTCGTGTTTCATCACAGCACTCCAAACACTCGAAAACAATAAAAACCGCGGGGCTACGCCCTCGGTTTTCATTTGTTTTCTCGTGTTTGGAACCTCTGATGAAACACTCAAACTCGTGTTTGATCTACTACATCCAATATATCTGATAGGATCGAGAATCTAATAATCGTTTTTTTTCGGTTAGTATGTTAGTATGAAATGGTTGGTATCTAAACAGCCGATTACAAACGAGCTTCAACTTCGATTACAAACGAACTTCAAACTTCACGTGGTGCATCCAATAATAATAATAATAATAATAATGGAAACTTTATTAAATGACTTTTTAGATAATATACAACTGTAAATCTCGCTTATTTAAGGTAACTTACAATCGGCTACTTGAATCAACACTAACAATATATAACTAATAACTATACATAACAACATAAAACAAATATATAGCACAATAATTTTAAAAAGTTAGCAGTTCGGGATTTGTCCATTCCTTGTTTCGGCAACAGAATATGTAATATGTGGTTCTCTTTGCGATCGTCGTCATTCTCTTGATACAATAATTTCGGTGAGTCTTGTCAAGACTAAGATCATTTAGCATTTCTACGAATGTAGAACATTCTGCTGCCAAGAGAGCTGATCGATAGGTTTACAAATTTAACTGATCTGAATTGTTCACTTTGACTTCGTTCCCTAATCAATTCTGAATATTTGGATTTTTTACGATCGATGTTGTTTTGAAGATTTGACTCAAAACCAACAGTCAGTTCAACAATGTAGAGGCATCCACTTGCAGTTGATAGGAGCAATTCTAGACGGTATGTGTCATCAGTTATTATGGATGGACTTTTATAACCAGGAAGATCGACATAAAGACTTGAACCACTCACGGTCTGTAGGGTCGTTGTCAGAAAGTTCAAGATAGAGTCGTGTCTCCATGTAAATCGCACACCATATTTTCGTAAGCTGGGGAAAGGAGAACTTAGTAATATTGGAGAAAAAGGATCCCTGACAGGGTAAATGGTTATGAAGTCTATCCTCTTGTCCAGAGAGAAAGTCCTTAATAACTTGCTTGGTGGAGTTATAGACATCATACTGGGTATTTGTGCTGTTACTAGTTGACTTCCAGAGTTCATTGATTGCTTGGTTTGGAGATGTTTTAAGAGCTGTACGGAGAATTGTTTGGCATTGTGTGAATTTGACAGATGGAGGACAAATATTAAGACCAAATTTGTTTCTGGTAAGGTAGACAGTACTAAGTGTTCCTGATATAGGTATTTCAAGCCATTTACGAATATAACTGTTCGCTATAGAATCAATGTTTTCTGAAATCCAAGTTTTTGATAAAGTAGTAACAGTAAAATGCCAGGATATTTTTGACAAAACATAGCGACTTTACAAGAGGATTTTATTTTTTGGATGTAGTGGCTTGGAATCAATATCAGTCATTAGTTCGTCAATGAGGGAGGTAAGTTCAGACTTGTGTTGTTGATCGGACATATTGAAATCAAAGTATCTTCCTAAATATTGAAAATACTCGCCAATTTTGGTCGCTGGAATTAGTTGATTATTAATGAGGAGTTTCGGTAGATATTGGATGGATTTTGTTACAGCTTTTTTAATGCCAATAATAATAATAATAATAATAATAATAATAATAATAATAATAAAGACGTATTAGGAGCATTATACAATAGTCTTAATGTTACTTATAAAACTAATTACAGTACAATATATCAAAATAGTATTCAGAAATGTGTTCCAGTAAAATAATAATGTTACCACAAGTTTCAACTCTTCTGTCAGAGGTCCTGGAATGATAATTTCGTCCTTGTACTGATTTGCTTTGTGAATGTAGGTTATTGCCGTGCCAGCTTCATACACGGTCGTTGACCACGATGGAAGGTTTATCAAATATTTTCCATTTTTATTTTGAATGCCTAAAATATCAAGTATAAATTCCAGTGATCTTTCTGATATGTGTTGTGAAAAAATACTATCTGCATAAAAACAACGTTTCAAGGAAATTATTGATAATCAGCACCGATTTAAACCAGTAAAAAGACAGCGAAATATTAAGTTGAATAATAAGAATCAGCAAGTACCCGCAGAACGTCTGCGCTTGTAAAATACAGGTCATGGCGTGTGTATTTTCTTATCGCCCGTACGAGCTAAATCGGCCTTGGGTTTGTCTTTGCTATTACGCATGCAAATGGGGATGCGTGACAATGTACATACAGAGGAGCGTAATATCAGTATAAAGTGAAGAAAACAATAAGGAATATATATGTAAACTGATATGTTCTGGACTATATCTTGCCTGCTGTATGGCAATAATCTACGTTTATATAGCAGGAGAATGTATATATTATACGAACGCAGCTAAGAATTGCTCCAATGTGTAAATCTCGACATAGGCGACCTGGTTTGATTCGAGGAACGTGCCCCCCAACTTTTATGGAAAGTACCCTTTTTAAAATGAAAAGTTCCCTTTTTGAACAAATGATATATAGACCTGAAATAGTATATATTTGTGTCCTTGAAAGCTTGTGCCACCCCAACTAAAACTTGCTCCCTATACGCTCCTGTAACTGGAACGTTACTTAGTTCATGCTTTTATTTCAACTTAGATAATTGTGACTCGTAGCATGTATGCATTCGGTTTATTACAATATTTTAGTGATAAGTTACAACGCGTACAAAACTCCACCGCTCGTCTTATAACAGGCCTCGCAATTTGGTCAGAATTAAATCTTTTGCTTTTTTGTAAAATGAATTTTTTGCTTTTTTGTATTTTGTGTTCAGGAGCTGTTTTAAAATATTCAGTGATTCAGTTCTAATGATATTATTATATTATTATTTATAGTAGTAGGTATAGTAAAGTAGTATAGTAGTAGGGGTCGTTGCGTACACGTATTTCTAGTTGTTATTATTATTATTATACCAAAAAAGAAATGAACCACATCTCACCAATCATATTCCAGTTTTTCCCTAGCTTTTTGGCATGAATATTTGTGGACCCCTTTTTTAAGATTACCATAGTGTCTGGCTTTTTGAATCCTGAAATGATAGCATATATGGTTATGAATTTCTTGTCACTGAAGCTAATTTATGGACATTTCTGAGTTCCCAATCGTCTCTTCTACGCAAACAAAAGTTTCAGTACTGTAAATAATTTCATAATTTATCATCAAGCTAC
This sequence comes from Chrysogorgia sp. JL179-B06, assembly GCA_035772405.1. Taxonomy (NCBI): domain Eukaryota; kingdom Metazoa; phylum Cnidaria; class Anthozoa; order Scleralcyonacea; family Chrysogorgiidae; genus Chrysogorgia; species Chrysogorgia sp. JL179-B06. The sequence goes on from JAYKKM010000376.1 coordinate 410,928, forward strand.
AATTTGGTCATAAACATAAATACCATGAAATATGTTGCATTTCTTACTTATCTCGATTTTGTTTGGTTGTTAACCTATAGATATTTAACAATTATTGGACAAGCTTGAGGATGATACCGAGAATTAGCAAAGCCGAAGTTGTGTGATCTGCCGATGACGAATCCTGAGTCGCCCGCGGATAACACAAACGCCGGTCTTGATAATTCTCGTTATCATGCGGAAAACGGAGTCCAATAATTGTTTTTTTATGCATTTAATGAGTAATAACAAAATAACTAAGCTGGCGAAGAACGTATTTGATCGCAATTTACCAACCGGACTAACGAACGTGCAGAATATCGTTTTACAATGTCAAGAACGATTGAGTACGGAAATAAAACCAAAAATTATATTTAAAATGTCAGTAATTCACAATAAATCATATTTCTAAAGTCCCATGTTCAATTAAATTTGTGTTTCATAGTTTCCGCACACCATGTTCATTTCAAGTGCCCTTCGCTACATAAAGTACGTTCAAAATAATATGTTATAATGTCAAGAAGAAGAAAAATAAAAATTCGATAAATAAAAAAAATGGAAATTCGATAAATAAAAAAATGAAAATTCGATAAATAAATAAATGAAAATTAGATAAATAAAAAAATGAAAATTCGATAAATAAAAAAATTAAAATTCGATAAATAAAAAAAAATATGAAAATTCGATCAATAAAAAATGAAAATTCCATAAATAAAAAAAATGAAAATTCTATAAATATAAAAAAACATTGATATAAAAATATAAGAAAATTCTATAGATATAAAAAAATAAAAAATGAAAATTCGATAAATAAAAAAATTAAAATTCGATAAGTTAAAAAAATAAAAGAAAATGCGATAAATAAAATAATGAAAATTCTATAAATTAAAAAAATGAAAATTCGATAAATAAAAAACTGGAAATTCGATGAACAAGTGATACTTAATAATAATAATAATAATAAAGACGTATTAGGAGCATTATACAATAGTCTCAATGCTCTTACAACAATATATTCTTAATGTTACTTATAAAACTAATTACCGTTTCATTATAAGATAAAACCTACTACATATATTACCAATATGAACAAAAAACTATTAGTTAATTATTATTAATTCTCCTCAGTTGACGAATCCCGCGAAGAACCAACCAAACAAATTGTTCGGAGCAAAATCATGGCGCGTGTGTCTACAGCGAGTACAGTTGACAGTTCGATGAGTTTTATTCGAATTACTTTACGCACACGCATAGATCAAATTGAAGCACGCGCACTGTCGTCTGCTTACGTAGCGTGCTTCGTTTGTTTGCGTGTGAAGACCAACCGTTTTGGCGCGAGCTTGAAAAACAAATTAACGTTAAAAATCTCGGTATAGACAATCCGATATTTCACTAAATATTATTTAGATGGCGAAAAGGATACGATGGCGAAAAGGATACTTAAGACGATACATGGACGATCACCAAGCTCATGTTCCTCAGAATGATCCTGTAACCTTCTGATTGCCGGTAAGATGCTCTAACATTGGCATTAAATAGACATGGTGCGTTGCCAGATAATATAAACACAAATGTTGAAAGAAAACTCTTCAAAGTCCTGCTCCCCCTACAATTTTCTATTTAATAAATTGTTGTATTTCTGAAAAAAATTTTGATTTTGTTAAATGCTCGATTTTCAGTGTCCTGTTGAAATACTGAATATCGATATTAAATAATCACCATTTTGTACCATGATCGAGTTCAAGGGGAATGGGTCTACTAACTACTATACGTGGCGTAATTTCAGAACCCTGGTTATCAGTTCTACGATGCTTCTTCACTTATTATAGTGTTTCTAATCACTCAATGACGTCAAAGAAGCTACTGTATTCGCCTGCAAACAAAAGTGGCGGCCTTCAATTTACCAAAAATACGATAAACAAAACCAAATTTCTCTCAAACTAAAAAGAACAGAAAAAAACTAACACTCGTTCTCGTGTTAGGCTACAAAAAAACTTTCTTTTGGCACGGAGTGTTCCTTTAATTATATAGATTACGCACTAAAATGCATAATAAAATAAGTATTGGATTCGGTTTGGGCATAAGAGTTCCCGTTTTATGTTATCCGCTTCCGAACTTTTGGCTGCACCAGACAACACAAACCAGCTCGGCAATGATAATTCTCGTTATCATGCTTATCCCCATCCAATAATGATTATTGATATTGTTCAACCATATATTCACAAGCGAGGATTTAATTTTAGACATGCATTTGTGGAAGACAATGTCACATTAGTCATTACAATTATCAGATGTTTATCAAAATATTTCCCTTCGGTCTCAAGGAATTTCTCTGATAAAAATTTCAAAACAAAAAAACGGTAGCACAACCTATCAAGTGATCGATTGCCCGGCAATTAGTTACAATTGGAAATTTAATATGTATACCGTATATTTTATGATCTTTTGCGTAATTACTAATTCGTAGCTCACAACTTGATCCATCACCATCACATATTCCACAGCGGTCATTCTCTTTCCGTGAAAGTTGGTTGTCACATCCAACAACCTTTTAAATATATTTTAAAAATATGTTACTTTTTTGTAGAAATTGTTTACATGATAGCGCCATTAATTAAGACCGCAAAGATGTCGTTTCCGTCGAGAACAAAGCCAAGAGGCAACAGGGACCATGAACAAAAGATAATCTTACCGAGCGATGCTTATCAAATACACGAAACTGAAATATTAGATTATATACAAAGAAAATATTAAATTAGAAAAAACTAAAATATAGAGACAAAACTTATAAATTTCAAAAAACGGAAAAAGAGTTAAAAAACTGACATACTCTCCATAAATATCAAATATGATAGCTATTACTTATATATATGCAGAAATTAAACTAACCTTACATTCACCACTAATACATATGTCGTTATTTTCTGGACTATTGTAACAAGGTGTCCCATCTATAACTTGACCATGCAAATAGCCATATCCATTTCCAGCCCAGCACCATAAATAGCATTCTAATAAATATCAGAAACAACCTGCATGAATTTTGAATAAAATATAATGTATATATATATAGAGAGATATCACGTGGATCGATCGCTCTCAGGGTTCACGACAAATTTCTTGTATTCACAAATTTATCACTGGAAAAACGAAGCCTATTCCACACTATGTAAATAATATGTAATGTCTTTGGAAATAGACTGTAATTCCAATTTACATACTAATTGTAGTTTGACATACTATGTAAATTATCGCATGCCTTCTTTGTAAAAGTTTTGTAAACTGTTTGTAAATTCACAAGGTTTCTCCTAATACTTGTTAAACTGTTTGACAATAGTTTGTATCTAGTATGTAAATTACTGCGATTTGTTTGTAAAGAGTTTGTAAATTACAAGTTTAACGTCCTTGAAAACCCTGCCGGCAGATTACAAACGTATTTGAATTCTTGACATAATCGAAAATTAAACCCGATTTTACATACATTTTTTTATCATGGCAACGACAATATTTCAGCAAATTTTTACAAACTATTTACAAATAAGTTGCCAGTAATTTACAAACTATTAACAAATAAGTTGCCAGTAATTTACAAACTACAAATAAGTTGCCAGTAATTTACAAAATATTTACAAACAAATTAGCAGTAGTTTACAAACTATTTACAAATAAGTTGCACCTATTTCACAAACAACTTCTCAGTAATTTACAAACTTTTTACAAACTATTGACAAACAGTTTAACAAGTATTAGGAGAAATCTTGTGAATTTACAAACAGTTTACAAAATTTTTACAAAGAGGGCATGCAATTTACATAGTTTTGGCAAACTACAATTAGTATGTAAATTGGATTTACAGTCTATTTCCAAAGAAAACACATATTATTTACATAGTATGGAAGAGGCTTCATTTTTCCATAGTCAATCGAGATATGGTCTGGAAACTCAGCTAAAGTCTTTGTTCTATCTTTTTGTTCGTCTTTATGCAATTTTGTGCACGGTCACTTGAACCTATTGTATTTTAGTATAATGAAGCATTCATGCATCCAATAGAATCGTTTGGGTTTAATCGCTCAACCGTGTTGTTTAAATATTAATAAACCTAAAACAAAGGATGTGCACGGTGTAAGGTACGGTTCAACATCAAAACGTAGCTCATTATAGTCGCTTTGAAGTTTGCCGAGTTTCCAGACCATATCTCGATTGACTATGGTTTTTCCAGTGTTATGGCATAACCAACTTTCTAGTCAAACGTAATGTTTGCCCATGAGTTAATATTACATATTCATTGCAACCCTAACTCATTTGTAACGAATCTTTCATACAACTTTGAAACAATTTTAAGTGTTGCGAAAATCGGAAAATCTGGATCGAAGCTGACTATTTGAAAAAAAAAACCTAATTTTGGCGAGATGCTAAACAATTGAGCGTTTTCTATTGCCGTCATGGCCTCCGTATATTCGAGTACCTCAACCGAAGTAGTTTCTTTGGTTGGATACACCAAAACGCTATATCGTTCCAAAAATCTTTAAAACGTAAATGACCATGGTATTTATAGCCGATAATTACAGGTCTTCTCTATTGCAGTTGCTCTCTCATGCGTTTTCTTAAATACTTTGGCCAGAAATGACAGACATTCATATTGCCGCGTGCACGAAATAATTCGCCTTGTGATGGAGTCATATTTGTAACGTTTATATATTGCGTAATTATAAATTCGCCAAATTGAATAGCTTCTAAGTTAGTTTCAACGTTTGCCGAAATCGAAACAGAATGAAAAGGTGATCTGAATGCGTCTCAACAACACAAATGTTTGTTAGCCTTCAAACTCGCCGTACTTTTTAAACATTAATTTTCAAGCGTACGCCCTTATAGTTTGAATAGGAATATTACACGGACTCACAGTTATTGCGTTGTTTTTCATTCCGTGGGCAACTATTTTTAGTTTCTCATTAACAAATGATTGCTCGATATTATTTGTTACGTTAGGTTACAATATTCGAAATAACGGCCGTGCTTTTTCGTTTTGAATCTTCAAAACATAGCACATTGCCAACTGGCAAAACAACGTGTCATCTTACTTTACCTTCAAACACACGGCTTTCCTTCGCTGATATAACCCGCAGCATTGTTCAAAGTTTACTATGGTTTGGATAAGAATACTTAGTGAAAACGTAGCTTTCCAATCCTATCGGTGTCTTTGGGATGACAAGGTATAACACCCGCGTGATTACTTAGCTAACACATTAGACGAGCACGTTTTTTGGAAGTCAGATTTGAGTCTTTGAGAAGACGCGTATGGTGGCCCACCGCTGCCACTAATTTTTTATTAAAAAAAACGTATTTAAAAAAAATTATAAAAGTAAAATAAAACATAAATCATTATAAATTTAATTTAAAAACAAAATACGATGCTAATGAAAACTTTAGAAAAACGAAATTAAATTCTTGAACAAAATTATAAAAAAGTAATTTACAGTGAAATTAAAAGTGAAATAAAACACAAACTAAAGTAAAACTAAAATTTTTATCGGCCCATCGCTGCCACTACCAGGATGCTTTGCAGGCTCGAATAATTCCCATGGCACTGCAGTCATTCTAGTTCGGGAAATTGATCATGTCGGAGTGGAAGAATTTTGCCAAGAAAATCACAGCGAAGCGTGCAGCAAAGTGTACGAAAAATAAAGAGATGGCGAGTCTGTTAAAGATGAGATTATTGTGCAACGTATGATTTCCGATGTAAGCGGGAAGGCACAGAAATACAGCAGGATTGGGCCTAGAGAATTTGTGTCATTTGATAAGTACAGTGAAGTGACACTGGAAAACATTATTTATGCATGCCAAAAACACTTTTGCAAGCGTATTGAGAAGGGCACGATGTGTGATGTTTTAGCCGGTGAACAGGGGCCGTCGTGTCGGAAGCTGGAACATGTTCCAGATTTAAAAGTCTTTTACGTGCGATTTTTAAAACGCCAGGGCCTAGATGAAGGACAAGATATAAACGAAGGAGATCAAGATCTCCAGGTTGGTACTCAGTATTCAAATATTAACATTCGATGTAATGAGTTTGAAAAATGTCTGCTCTGATTTATTTTTATTTTTGGGTGTACTGTGGTCTTTGACTGCAAAAAGTCTAAAATGGATCAATTCTTCCTGTAACCATCCCCCTCGGGCAATACCCTGGGGATTTGTAATTTTTGCTGAAGCTAGTGCAGATACCATGCCACTTTGTTGCCTTTAATATATATTTAACTAGTGCAGAATACCATGCCACTTTGTTGCATTTATCATGATATGTAATGTATTCTACAATACATTGTATATTAAGATCAAAGGTAAACAAAAATATTATTTCTCCTTAGCCATTTAATCTTTCTATCTTCCTAGATTTACTGTTACATATCAATTTGTCAAAGTTTATACATGTAAATTAACTACATTAATTAACTACATAAATTAACTACTAATTACATGTAATTATCTTTATTTTTCTACTAAAGGTTTCCAAGAAACCAAAGAATGAATCTGGCTGCTCTTCAAGTCCTTTAAAGTGTAGCTCTGTTTCAGTCATAAAAACAAAATATGCAACTAGTGTGGCATACCCTAAAAGCCTTTCAGTTGTTAATATGAAGAAGTTGGGAAAAGTGATTTCAAAAAGTTCTGTAACTACTGTAACACTCTATAGCTTTAATTTTTCAAAGATGGAATGGGCCCCAGTACCAACGCCAATAGATTTTCAGATTGCTGATGAACCATTTGGCACTGGAGGGTTCAGGAAAGCCTACAAGGCCACCAGTAAGACTCCAGGATTCTGCAGGCAGACATGGGTGTTAAAAAGGTACCTCCCAAATGCTCTTGAGGGAATTGAAGCAACCAATCAAACCGCCGAAGGGCACACAAGAAAGGCTGTACAATTGCATAGTCTTGAACACAATTTTGCATTACAGGTCAAGGAGAAGATTGATAAAGATGAGTTAACAGAATTTGGTACCATGCCATTTGAATACAATAAGGTCTACATGGGTAAGACTATTGGTGGAGAATATGTTACCATTGAAGAGTATATTGATGGTGAATTTGTTAAATACATCAACAATAATGGCAATTTGTTCAAAAGGGAAATGAGATTGGTGAGAAGGCTGAATGCTTTGCACATTTCACTTATGAGAAGTCAGAAGGCAAAGTTATTGTACTGGATATTCAGGGTGCACAGTATAGTCTTTACGACCCTGAAATAGCCTCCTCAGTGTTATTGAGTGGTGATTTGCAATGGCAATTTATCGTTAGATGCTATAAAGACATTCTTTTCAAATCACCAGTGCAATTTTTATTGTAACTTACTTAAGTTAAAACTACGTATAGATGTTGTGCAGTAGGTACATTGTAAGTTTATTTATAAAAGAAAATATGGTACTGTTAAGTGTGATAACATTGACTTCAAGCAAGGTACAGTTTTTTAATCTGCATAGAATAGTTTCTTTTTAGTTTAAAACTTGTTGGTACAATAGAATTATAAAAAGTTACAGTTTTTATTGTTTATTATGTTAAACAGAAATCATACTGTATTAGAAAATAATGACTGGAGAACAAAGCCATGCCGCTGCATTAAGTGTGTGCAAGATTGCTACCAGTTTGTACAGCAGAAGTTAGTTAATCTGCGTGGTACTGCATGTAAACCATAACTTGAATATGGCACTAGCTTACAGTATTTTTAAGAAGGGCTGCACGGTTCAGATGTTTTTCGGTTCGATTCGGTTTTAATTTTAATGATGTCTGTTTTCGGTTTGTTCAAGCAACTATATAATACATGTATTTCACATCCAAAACAGGTACCTATAATGTAAAATCACATTAAAAACTCTAATTAAAAACTGTAATTTGTATATTTTTCAACATCAAACATAGTAATAACAAAATGTATCATGTAGACATTAGATAAATAAAAGAAATGATATTGACTAGAATTAATAGTGTGACAATTGTGCTGTCAGCTAAAAATACAAAACTGAACCGAACCGAAATCCCGTACAGACAATCCGAAATCTACTTAAAGAAGCTGCACCAATAGTAGCCTCGTCTTTAACTGCTATAATTAATATCTCTGTTACTACCGGAATTTTTCCAAATGACTGAAATGCATGCATCTTTCTGCTGGCAGTATCCATGCAACCATATATGGCAAGTGGGAATGTTAAATTCTGATACCCCATAAGTTTGTCATGGCCATTCAAAGAGTGTACCCAGTTGGAGCCTCTTGTCGTAAAATTCCCCTTCTTCCTTACTTTTTTGCACCAACACCACCACGGTTTTCAAGTCCTTCTGGATCTAGTACATGACATTGTAAACTTGGTTTCTTGTGACACTTAGGTTGTGTTCTTGTCGGACTTTCTTATGCATTGCTCTATAACCTAATAGCTTACCAGGCCCTTTCAATTCATTCCCGACCGCTTCCATGACTTCTTCAACCTCAACGTTGTCGTCTTTGTAAAATATTTCGAAGTGACGTAGACGTCTGTCTAGACTTCGTATACTCCAAGGGTACTCAGGGAAGTCGCGTGTCATGAAGTCCACGATTTCGCATCTTTTTAAGCCTTGCTGAACATATTTTACCATGGCTGACTTAAGCATATTGTCATCGATCCATCCTGCACGCCTATATTATCAAAATTTTGATGACGGTTACTGATTTTTACGGCTCCATTACCACAGCTACCCCAAACTCACGCCTCACAATATGACTATTTTTTGTTATTTAATTATTCGAGCGTGCAATGGGCCGATAAAAATTTTAGTTTTACTTTAGTTTGTGTTTTATTTTACTTTTAATTTCACTTTAAATTCCTTTTTTATAATTTTGTTCAAGAATTTAATTTCGTTTTTCTAAAGTTTTCATTAGCATTGCATTTTGTTTTTTAATTAAATTTATAATGATTTATGTTTTTGTTTTTTTTATAAAAAAATTAGTGGCAGCGGTGGGCCACCATAGACGCGTGACATTTGAGATGAATAAATTAAATGCATGATCGATGGGTCGTAATATGATCCACGGGGATGCGAAGGGTTCAATGGGGTTTTAAGCGTAATGCTGCTACACAAATAGCGCAGGCTCAATGTCCATAATTTCTGGCCATGTGACCGAGTGGTATGGCAAACTATCTGGCCCGCTGTCTTTCAGTACATATCGAGAGACGAAGGAGCGATGTCTCTGCGAAAAGACCAAGGGCAGGATAACTTTGTCGTAAAGACCGATCAAACGAGGTTAATGAGGTTTTTATTATATGGTTTTTATTAAATTTCTAATATTTCCTCGACTTTTTCGCAATTTTAAAACTTTTTAGTTGTATAATAATAATAAATAATAATAAATAATAATAATTGTATAATATTTGTAGTACATCCACAAAATGGCTCTTCGCCTACTAAGTTTAACTAATACGTCTAAAAATATTACTACAAATCATTATATTATACATTTAAATATCAACTACAAATTTGTTATAAAAGAAATTAAAAAGATGTTGGTAAGTTAATATATAAAAACTTATTACTAAATGAATTATAATACGTACTAATTACATCTACTAGTCCATTTCGAATAAATAGTTCTTGACCATCCTGCCGAATTTTTTATAATCAGTTTCTGATCTAATATTATCCGGTAAGATATTAAAACATTTAGCTGCGCTATCTTGAAATGTGCCTGTTTGCCTGTTTCTTTTGGAATCTCTAATTTTTGGTGCTGTCAGAGATCGTAAATTATAAGAGTTTACTACGTGTAGTTCTAGTTTCAAGTATTCAGGGAATGCTTGGTTATAGAGTGATTTGTGTGTCATTTTCAGAAGAGTTAGTTCCCTCATTCTTTCGACTGGCAACCAGTTTAAAGTACGTAGATCGTCGATTGATGCATATCTTTTCAGGACAAACCCTGCACATACGTTTTGAACTCTTTGGAGTCGTTTGTGTTGGTAAATAGGCAGCGGATGAAATACGATGCTGCAGTAGTTCAATTTTTATAGGACCAAAGATTCAACTAATTTGTATTGTTGTATTGTAAATTGTAAATTGTAAATACTGGTCTTTACTGGTTTGTAAAGACCGCTCAGGAATCAATCAGATTGCAAAAAAGTTCCGTTAACACCGCACCGCTCGCGAGCCAAGGCCAATAATAAATTAGTTTTAATATTATTATTATTGTTTTTTTCTATTTCCTCTACTTGAAGTGATATAGAAGAGCGCGAATACTAATCATACCGTTCATAGTGATTCTCAATTACAATTATCTCATGTTTAAATTGAGATACCAGGCGAGAAACGAATTCTGTTTAGGAAAATTATTGCCCGGCAAATTATTTTCAGAAGAGGCATAATATTGTTCAATATAACCACAACAAAAACCAATAATAAAGCATAATAGATTTTAATAACTAAAGTTCGTTACTAGACAAGTAAAATCTTCATGAGAGTGAAAGAAAATAATTTATTAAGACAGAAAACGTTAAAGTGCTCCTGTCATCAAATTTTTGGTATCCCGAATTTTTTCATGTTTTTAAAGAACATGGTGTTCTTACTTAACTTGCAAAATTTCAAGCCATTGCGAGCATGGGAAGTCGCCTTTTCAGACTGTTTTTATAAGAGATTATACGGCCGCCATGTTCCGGACATGTAGTTTGCGATTAGAGGAAGTGACGTCAAAGACACAACGCTAGTTGTGTATGAATATAAAGCTACTTGGGGAAACTTTCTATTGTAACTTGTCGTATATTTCCATAAATCTTTGTCACGTGTTGAGTCTCTGACGTCACAATCACATACTCTGCTGTGGAATCGCGGGCTCGCTGGAACAACTTTTGAGCAATGGCGGACAAAATATGGGCGACTTTGGAGGTTAAATTTCTTCAACCTCGTACCCAGGGTCTTCTCAGTGCCGGAGGGAGCGCCCGGAATGGGAGGGGAGTGGAACGAGGGAAGAGAAGACCCTGGTAAAGGCTGGTCACGTGACTCCAAGGATATTGGATTACTTTGTAACCTGGCTTATTTTCGCTTATATCATCCGGGGGGCCGGATCGCTGTGAAAACATACCACAAACTTTTATAATTGAAAGTACAGTATAAGGATAATTTAAAAATATTACAATTTATTGGAAAGACAGTACGGACTGCAGACAGAAGTTGAAAGATGGTGGATTACTTCGAAAAATACGTTGCTTTACGGACATTTGTTGCTGTCATAGTGTCATATTAAAGATAAACGATGATCAACGCCTGCACAGTTCGAATTTACAGTCTGACTATGTGACTATTATTTTAAATATTAAAAGTGCTGAAATCATTTATAGGGATTTCAGATTTCTGTTGTGGTTATATTTTTAAATTATCTATATACTGATATTGTACTTTCAAGTTTGTGGTATGTTTTCACAGCGATCCGGCCCCCCGGATGATATAAGCGAGAATAAGCCAGGTTACAAAATAATCCAATATCCTTGGAGTCACGTGACCAGCCTTTACCAGGGTCTTCTCTCCCCTCGTTCCACTCCCCTCCCATCCCATCCCGAGCACTGAGAAGACAGAATGTTTCTTGTTCCATTTTTGGTCAAATGCAAACATTTATTAACCTAAAATGATGTTCTGTAACAAAAAATACCAGGAAACATAATGTGATATTTCGTCGCAGGGGCACTTTAATTTGCTGGGCAATTAATTTTCCTAATTAATTAATTAACTAATTAATTAATTAATTTTCCTAACCAGAATATATTAAGTTTGTAATTCAAACATGTATTCAATGAGAATACGCAAAATATTAATTGACAAACTAATAAGAAATATACCTGCTCCATTGCTGATGAATGCTGTATTGTTAACACCTTTCGATTTGCATTGCTCTTCTCTGAATGACTTTGAACCAGTTGCACATGCCTGAAATTTAGAAACGGAAGCAGTTTGACTTACTTTAAATGAAGTTCTTTTAAGTTTTGTTATGATAAAAGTTTTACTACTATGTGCTCTAGAATAATTTACGAATTTAATAATTGTTTAATAATTGAGTCTCGGCGTGATGCATTACGCGCTACGCAATCTCGCTAACAGCCATTTCGGGCAACGAAATTCGTTTGTTATTTGTATCCTTCATTATAACATACATGCAAGTATATGTGATAAAGGCAAGTATAAGGGCTCCTCTCGAAACGTCAGTATTTCGTTACTAAAAATATAGGCAGTTCACCACTTTTCACTTTTTATTCTGCAACGGCTGGTTGGTTATTATAGTATATGACTAACAAGCTCTTAGTATCAACCAACTAGTTGTCTATTACAAATTCGGCATTCTGATTGGCTGAGCTACTAGTGGTCTGTTGGTGATAGACCACTTGTAGCGTTATCCAATCACAAACCTTCTTACAACTGGAATATTCCTATCCTGACCAATCAGAAGCCACGACATATTCACGCTGCAAGCAAAACCTGAAATCTAGGCCAAACATGGCGTCCGCTAAAATTTATGTACGCGAGTGATGAAATCATGAAAACATTGGCCCGAAAGTAATGGAAAATTATTCAGTTTGACAATTTTGAATAAGAAAATGAATTCGCTTATGTATATGGAGTATATCTACTCCAAATTTGAATCAAATAATTACAACTCGTTTTTGTGAGCGATTGTTTATCATATGCCATCGAGCTACTCTACATTTTGAATGGGAAGACTTCTACAAACAAAAAGGTGAAACTATCTGAAAATTTGGAACAATGTTTGATAAGACTTTTTTACGTTAAAGAAAGGTTATTTATGGTTGATACTAAAATAATTAGACAACTCGCCGTCGTTGTCTATGAGCAGATAGTCAACTCGGCTTCGCCCACGTTGACTATCTGTTCATAGACAACTCGGGCTCGTTATCTGATTGTTAAATATACTATTAGTAATGCAAAACAAAATTACGGAATGTTTTGCTAAAGTTAATGAGCAAGAAATCAAGTATTTTGTTTAGCTTATTAATACAACATGAAAATATATATGTGATATTTACCGGCTGGGAGGTTTGTATGGAGGAATATTTCCTCAGGTCTCAAAAATGGCGGAGGCCGTAAGCCGAGGGACGTTTTTGAGACCAAGGGTAATATTTATCAATACGGACCAACCAAAACGATAAATAATTTTTAGCTTGTTGTTTTGGTCGTCATCAGTATTTATAGTGGACAAAAAAGAAAACTCTGTACTTTACTTTCTCAAAGGAAATTGTGAGTTAAGTCTCTTTTCGGATAAAAAAAACCTCACTTTGTGTCCACCACATTTGAGTTTATTTTCAAATGTTTTTAGAATATTTTACGGCTTATGACCATATAATATAGTGGTCAGTGATCGCTGCTTGACTTTCCAAAGTTAAGCACCGTACCTCTGGTACACTAACTGGACTGGGTTACCACCTTGTTCATATATCGGTCCCGGAAGACTGAAAATTAGTGTTGCCATAATCCAATGAGCAGTGCTAATTGGAGGTCGGGCTTTCACCAAGAGCCTTAAATAAATTGGGACCAGCTCTGGCTGGGGTAAGTGGTTAATTCCAGGGATAGGAGTGGCGTCCACCCCTACCTTCAGGTAGCAGCTAATGAAAGAGGAGCCTACGGGTCGCTTCCGGCTACGGCCAGCCAACTTACTTACTACTTACTACGGCTTATGAAACGCATTTAAAACTGAAATTATGTCGAGCAGTCCGTATGGGCTCATACGGACCGCTCGTTAGCCAATCAGAAGCAGAATTTGGTAGGATACGGACCGGAAATAATAACTAAAGATATCACAAGTGTCTATGTTAAATGTCTATGTTAAAAAATAAATACACCATTCGCTCTCGTCGTATATTACCTTGTATACGCCTCGAACTCGTGGTGTAGTTGTTAACTATCTCAGTTATATCATTAGTATAAATTTGTCGTAATTTCCTTTATTTGTAAGAAGACATACCTGGCTTTATATTCATTATGCTATTTTTTTTGAAGCTCGACGTTTGAAAAAGTACCACAAGTAAACAATAACAAAATAAAGCGGGCAATAAATACATCACCGCAAGACTCCGATTATTTAAGAATATCTTTTGCATGGTGTTTAGTAATTATCTAAATGTCAATCCTTCTGGAAAATATAAGTGGCATACGTGGGTGTTACAGGTTCCATATTTTCCTTTGCTGTCTCCTAAGCATGATTTCCCGCCATGACTGGGTCTAAAAAACAAAACACAAGTAATTGTAGTGGAGCTACAATCATGGACAAAATTATGTGGACAACGCAAAACATCCAACGTTAATTACCTACTTTGTTTTTATTGCCCAATTTCTGCCTAGATAAAACGTTCCTTCCCATTCCCCCATATCAATATTGTGTTATTCCACGATAAACAAAAAATGCTCAGCTTTTTGCGCGTATAGATTCACCAACATTGCCTAGGGGGAGGGGAGACCGTATTTTGTTTGTTCCGAGTAAAATGATTTTAATAATGCAAAAGCACAACTCGCTGAATATTAGGGATGTCTTACCAAATTTAAATATCTAATATGCCTAAATTTACATTTATATATATATATATATATATATATATATATATATATATATATATATATATATATATATATATATATATATATATATATATATAATATATATATATATATATATATATATATATATATATATACATGTATATATATATATATATATATATATCTAATATATATATATATATATATATATATATATATATATATATATATATATATATATATATATATATATATATATATATATGTATGTGTGTGTGTGTGTGTGTGTGTGTGTGTGTGCGTGTGTGTGTGTGTATAAACTTGACAGGTATGGTATGGTATTAGTAAATTAACAGAGTGGTGACGTTCGATATATAACACTATATAAAAGCTAATGTAAAATACCTAGGATTGTTACATTTCCGTGTTTTAAATTGAACACCAACTCCACACGTTCTGCTGCAAGGAGTAAACTGAGACCACGAACCCCAGTTTCCATTAACTGCTGGCGAGTCATCAGCTACACATTCACCTCTGATACACCACTAAATTAAGAAAAATTACAGCTTTTTAGCCAATCAGATCACACTGTTTCAAAATATTATTTTATAACAACAAATATTACCTTAAACAAATAATACCTTAACACATATTATTATTACCTAAAGAAATATTACTTTGAGATATATTACCTTTACTAGAAATACGTATACGCAACAACCCCTCGCCTTGTTTGAAACTTTAATAGCATATAGTTGCTTACAGTACTTCTTTTACTTGAATTACGTAATAGACCATTCATTTGCCAAACTGAATAGATTTTCAGTGGAGAATATCTCTGTTTTGATCATGTTTGATTCCAGTCCGGGACTCATTTTCCTGAGGATATGAACTTGACAATCGTCCATATATCGTCTGTCTACTCCGAGCTATCCCTTATTCACTAAAGCAGTGTACATATTAACACTGACCAGTATACAGTAATGCTTGTGTATACTACAAAATTGTAGCTCAGGCCCAAGTCGTGTAAACACAGCTATAGTGCACGTTTTGCATCCTAAACTACCAGTACTGTACAGTATATAGGCTAATTATCAAACATAGTATTTATAATTTTAATAAAATAACAAACATAGAGTACAGATACATGCAATTTCAACATTTGTACTAACACTTGCTATTCTGCAGTATTATAAAGCACAAATGGTATAGATTTTGAACTGCATGGATTTAAAGGCACACTGCTGCGTACCACGTGATGTAAATGACCGCTGATAAAGTAATCTGTTTGAACGCCGGCGCACTATGTCCTGCTGCAATATGGCGGAATATGAAGAGAATGGTTTAATTCTAGAAGAGACTGATTCGATGATAGAAAATAGGGAACTGGAAGAGGATTCACATGATTTTGACGAGGTAAGTTAATTATTTTGTCATATGTTTGGGCGCGTTTTGTTTTTATTGTGTTTTGGTGTGTTAGATGACTTTTATGTAAATTTTTGTTGTGTATAATTTTAGGAGCTCGAATCAGTAGCGGGCTGTATGTGTCACTCGCAGTGCACTCCGAAAATTGAAAACGTCTGCGAATGGTAAAGTTACTGGATGTCCTTGTAAGGGCAATAGCTTGCGTTGTGGAGGGGATTGTTCTTGTGGCACGAAAACCAAATCTTGTAAGAATAAAGTAAGTTATCTAATTCTTGTTCGAAATTATGACAAATAAACTTAATCGGATAAGATTTTAGCATATGATTTGGCTTTATAACTCTGTATTACTGCATGTTTTTGAAAAACTGTACCGTTCTTTTTAGTCAACGACAACGATAATCTCCGTGAAGGTGAACCCGGCAGAACCCATTCAACCCAGCAAAATGAAACCGATTGATGAAAACTTCAGTGGAGGTACTGTATAAACCGTAAAATTGCAATTTGGCTACTTGATAGTTCCACTGTGTCTATTGCATTGAAACTGATTGAAATGTTTGGGGGAAACATATATACTCTGGTTGTGGTACTTTGACATGTTCTAATGGCAATTTTACATGTACTGTATAGGAAATGCTAGAATCCTTGGATGTGAAACTCTCCTCAAAGTTGCTAAACAGGGTTTCATATCAAGAAGGACTGATATTGAAGGACAATATCGCATCAGTCCAAAAACAATGCTGGGCATCCAATGAACCACCTACTCAAGCTAATGCAATTCCTCCATTTTGTGGTCTGTTGTCATTGTCATGAAATGCCAACTGAAAAAGAAAGGGTTTTGCTGTAAGGAATAAACGCCTGTGCCGAAGTACAAGTGCTGTTTTTCAAAATATCTGCATAGATTCAGATAATGTTGCCACCGTAATCAGGAGCCTTGCAGATACATATGTCTTCACCCTATATATGATAACCGGGCAATGAGGCATGCTGCTTATCGACAGTATGTCCATGTGGCAGCATGGCCACCTTAGGAAAAGGCCACCGTAGAGTGAATCCCTTCCTGCTGTGTATGGGAAATCAGAAAAACACCATCCCTCGCCAAAATGGTAGATACACCGGATATAAAGACAAGTAAAAAAAACAGTAACATCGTAAACAGCAGAAAAAAAATGTAGGACCGAACAAGAAAATGTTTGTGTTTCTGGTAACTTAACCAACAACAAACATAAATAAATGATGAAAAGGGCAATTAAGACCATTTCATGGCATGGTAACACTGAATATACGTTATAATTTTGTTGTCATGGCAACAAATTGTGATGTAATTATGATTTCATCAGTCAAAAATACTTGATTTGAAGCAGTTTCAAAAAAGGTGTTTTTGATTATTTTGTTATTTATGTCAATAGATTTATCTTAATCGATATGTTCTTATTTGTATTGTTTCTATTATAATGAATTTTTTTGTCAAAATTTCATGTTAGCAGATGTTCAGGAATACTCTAACTTTTTTATACCTAATATTTTTTCACCATTTTACTAATGCCCATACTACCAATGCATAACTAGGAAAAGTCGTAAAATTTTTAGATTCATGGCTGTGTCCATTATTGAGATATCAGCATTTAAATTCAGCTCGGGCAGATTCCGCCCCCCAGTCTAGATAGGGTTAACACATTCCTGCCAACATCGACATCAGCTAATCAAATCAATCCACTGAATGAAATAGTCTAGTGTTAGTCAGAATAAAATAAAAATCTTTGTCTCGGACAGAAATTCCATGTCAGAATGATTTAGTATTCTACTCTGGCTAACAGTAGATAATTTTACTCAGCTAGAGTTGACTAAACTAATTATTTACATGTACAATATCTTATATGGTACTTTTTTATACATAATAATATACATGTTACAGTATATAATAAAATAACAGTTTAAAATCTTGATAAATGTTCCTTGGACAAGTTGGGATGTTGGTGGAGCCAGGGAGAGCAGCAATTGTGGGTGCCACATTTTTAGGGTGATTTTCATAGGAAATTGGAATGTGATGACCCGGTACCAACTGCTTTCAAAAACTCTTGCACATAATATTGGAAGATAAGAATAGTTTTTCTTCTCTTTGACAAACACTACTTTCCATCTTTTCGAACGTTTACTCCAACGTCGAAGAGTAAATAGGCTCTGCTTTCTTATTGCAGGCTTGTTTCCTATGGAGATGGTGGTTGTGGTCTATTGCTGCTAATAGACTCCTAAGGACTACACCCTCATAACTGCAATAGGAATACAATAATATTGACAATTTATAATATTTTTTAAAAAGGTCTGCACCATTTATTTTATATTCAGTTGATCTTGGTTATTTATTTACAGAATTTTATTTTAGTATAGATTTAAAACAAAGAACTACTGATAATGAGATAAAGCCTTTTAACAGACTAAATTGTGTACATGTACTAGCCAAAAAGTTATATACTTACGAAAAACCAAATCTCTTTGGGGCATACATCAACCTGTGGCTATGATAAGCCCTCGAGTTTTCCAGTGTGGACTGTAAGTAAAAATTAGCACAGTAACAAACATTAGTACATGTAACAGCAAAATAGCAAAGGACAATATCATATAGAATAATGAAAAATTCATGATGCATAACTCACCGAAAGCGTGTGTAGAAAGGAAATGATTTCAACAGTTTCTTATCCAGAACAATTTCTCGAAGTGCCTGCATGGGCGGAGAATCTGGTAGAATCCACTCTTTGTCACCGAGTTCAAGGGGACCATGGGAGCACTGACCACCATACCAGATATGTTGATTGGTGACATGCTTTAGAAGGTTAATCCACAATTTTCTATAAAAAATATTTGTCATATAACATTGTGGTTTTTTTTATAATTATTGTAATACAAATACATGTATGTGTACGTTTATATATTAACCTTCATATTCTTCAAATTATCCTTGCAGTCCTTCGAACAATGCCAAAAGTGATTTTCGGATAGGTGCAAACCATTCTTTTAGTACTGCATTGCCAACTTTCTTACCAGCCTTGTAAATAAAATAATAAAATGAATAATTGAAATATGGGGACTACTTCATGTATGCCGATTTTTGTGTCCCCAACACAACATTTTGGTTAGGATTATAGTTGTGTTGGGGACAGGCTTACATAAATTAACCAGCTTTAGGCATATTTTCAATAAATTCAATAAGTAATCAATACAACAGCCATGTGTCACATGTGTGGTAAAAATAATAGAAGGCTTCACTATAGCAGCTACTTGCAAAATGGTGGCTGCTATTGTGAAACCTTCTATAATCAAGCAAACTCTAACAAATTTAATAAAGCAGGTTACTAACTTCAGTTAATTTCTTGTCAAGCTTATTGCTTTGTATGCCAGATATCTAGCTGATGGGCAACATTCGTGTATTTAGGATCAGTAGCTAGAGTATGGGACAAAAAAATAAAATTTTAAATGAGAATCACAAAAATCATGGAAAACAACATTGTCAATACAGAGAGTTAGTAAACAGGAAAATCAAATTAAAAATAATTACCAAGCAGTTTGATAACTTGTGATTGAAGCATCAGTTTACCAATTCAGCAACAGTGATGTGGTCCATCAAATAATGTAGTGCTCTCTGGCAGCCCACTTTCTCCATGACAACACTTTTTAATTGTGAATGTCGCACATCAACAACTTCAACATGGAGAACATAATCTAGTTCAGCATGCATAATGGTGTATGTGCAGTTTTTTGCACAATTAGCCAGGTGAATCCATCTGCCCATCCCCAGATACAACACATTGCTGGTCCCCAAGTGTTGCAAACATTTCAGTTTGCATAACATTCCACAATGAGTGTATCGGAGGTAGCAAGATACTTTCTTTGGTACTGATGAAACGTTGTTTCACCAATAAAGGCTAAGTGAAAGCATTTTGCAAACAAAGAGAGCTTGGCATAATTATTTCCCGTGAATAATAATGATGATGCAGCCTGTATGTTGTTTACATACACTCGGTTGACAACTTCACTGGACTGCCAATTCCCACGATGTCCAACTTTACAACACCACCGTTACCTCCAGAACACAGCCGACTATCTTCTCTTTCACTTCGACCAAGGGCATGTTGCACCCTCTGTACCATACAGAATGAAAATAGTTCCTTTATCTTTGATACAGAGCAGACAAACTTGTTCTCATTCACTAGGTTGAGCTCATCATCACAATCTTTGGACATATTCTCATGATATTTACTCAGAAATTAACCTAACTGGGGGAATAACTCCATCAATGTTGTTTTGTTGTTCCTGTGACATTATGGGAATGTTACACTCAATCGGTATTAGTTCCAGTTTCGGATGTGATATCCATATCAAATACACTCATTGGATTGATAATCATCCACATTAACAGTGTCATGAGATATAAAAATCCTCATTGCAGGAAATGTTTAGCTCCTTAACACTTAACAAAAAGGTCATCCTCGTCATATTCGCTACTACTTGCATCAGAGCAATTCATAACAAACATCATCACCACTTTCCATCATCATTATCACTTTCTTTTTCGCTGATACAAAGTTCTGATGCATTTAGGCTGTTGTTCTCTTATGATGGTTTCTAGGAATGGTACCTCATTTGATTTTGATGATCCTGTAATTTTAGTCATAGAAGTATCCTGTCTGTTCATTGTCATCCTCAACAATTGACTGACCTAAGAAAAATGTAAACAAATTTTCAAATTTTTATAGTATATATCTGTCAACTATGCTATAAACAAAACATTTAAACTTACTATTATAAGTCAAATGCTGGAAAATTGCTGTCATTTGTGCATGTGCAACTGTTGTATTCTAAAACTACAATGTGTTGTGCGCTATGTTCACATAAAGTCTTGATTTGTCGTGACTTATGGATAAAACTTGATGTCGACAAAATACCTGAAAATGAATGCAAAAGTTTCGTTCGTACGCTATGGACCTGTGTGGCGTTGAATATGATGGTGGACAGAACCCTCCAATACTAGGACATCGGCCGAATCGATTCTAAGAGAAAATTACGATGTTATCTTCAAGCGATATCCGTACCTGACTATTTATATTAAATATACATGTATGTATTTGATTTGTCGAAAAACAAGATAAAATCATCAACCTGAAAACAAAATAAACATATTTCAACATACCTTTGCATTTGCTGATATCGAGTATCTTCCGAGATACTGGTTGTACTTGTATCTCGTTCCTGATGGCTTTTGGCATTATCCAAAAGAAACCTCGCAAAGTCCGAGTTATTCTTAAAACCGCGACGTTCGCGTTCCCTTGTCCACTCTTCGAAGACGTTTGTGGTGAATGGATACGGTCTTCCATAGCAAATCACGAATGGTTTGGTAGCCGGCTTTGTAAACTCTCTTCCTTCCTGCTCCAATCCCTTCTACCACCGCGATTTGAGCTGCTGCTTTCAAACTAATGGCCTTGGTTGTTCTGGCACACGGAAATTAACGTCATCGTCCACTTCATTGATACTTTCCATTCATTAATATGTAAATAATTAGCCTCCTTCGCAAGTCGCCATGTTGGATTGCTTTGATTTTGTTAATGAATTTTTTCAAAATTGGTAGCTCAGTGCGCATGCGCCGATACCGCTGCAGTGTGCCTTTAAAGGCACACTGCTGCGTACCACGTGATGTAAATGACCGCTGATAAAGTAATCTGTTTGAACGCCGGCGCACTATGTCCTGCTGCAATATGGCGGAATATGAAGAGAATGGTTTAATTCTAGAAGAGACTGATTCGATGATAGAAAATAGGGAACTGGAAGAGGATTCACATGATTTTGACGAGGTAAGTTAATTATTTTGTCATATGTTTGGGCGCGTTTTGTTTTTATTGTGTTTTGGTGTGTTAGATGACTTTTATGTAAATTTTTGTTGTGTATAATTTTAGGAGCTCGAATCAGTAGCGGGCTGTATGTGTCACTCGCAGTGCACTCGAAAATTGAAAACGTCTGCGAATGGTAAAGTTACTGGATGTCCTTGTAAGGGCAATAGCTTGCGTTGTGGAGGGGATTGTTCTTGTGGCACGAAAACCAAATCTTGTAAGAATAAAGTAAGTTATCTAATTCTTGTTCGAAATTATGACAAATAAACTTAATCGGATAAGATTTTAGCATATGATTTGCTTTATAACTCTGTATTACTGCTTGTTTTTGAAAAACTGTACCGTTCTTTTTAGTCAAACGACAACGATAATCTCCGTGAAGGTGAACCCGGCAGAACCCATTCAACCCAGCAAAATGAACCGATTGATGAAACTTCAGTGGAGGTACTGTATAAACCGTAAAATTGCAATTTGGCTACTTGATAGTTCCACTGTGTCTATTGCATTGAAACTGATTGAAATGTTTGGGGGAAACAATATACTCTGGTTGTGTTACTTTGACATGTTTTAATGGCAATTTTACATGTACTGTATAGGAAATGCTAGAATCCTTGGATCGTGAAACTCTCCTCAAAGTTGCTAAACAGGGTTTCATATCAAGAAGACTGATATTGAAGGACATAATCGCATCAGTCCAAAACAATGCTGGGCATCCAACTGAACCACCTACTCAAGCTAATGCAATTCCACCATTTTGTGTCTGTTGTCATTGTCATGAAATGCCAACTGAAAAAGAAAGGGTTTGCTGTAAGGAAAAACGCCTGTGCCGAAGTACAAGTGCTGTTTTTCAAAATATCTGCATAGATTCAGATAATGTTGCCACCGTAATCAGGAGCCTTGCAGATACATATGTCTTCACCCCTATATATGATAACCGGGCAATGAGGCATGCTGCTTATCGACAGTATGTCATGTGGCAGCATGGCCACCTAGGAAAAGGCCACCGTAGAGTGATCCCTTCCTGCTGTGTATGGGAAATCAGAAAACACCATCCCTCGCCAAATGGTAGATACACCGGATATAAAGACAAGTAAAAAAAAACAGTAACATCGTAAACAGCAGAAAAAAATGTAGACCGAACAAGAAATGTTGTGTTTCTGGTAACTTAACCAACAACAAACATAAATAATTGATGAAAAGGGCAATTAAGACCATTTTCATGGCATGGTAACACTGAATATACGTTATAATTTTGTTGTCATGGCAACAAATTGTGATGTAATTATGATTTCATCAGTCAAAAATACTGATTTGAAGCAGTTTCAAAAAAGGGTTTTTGATTATTTTGTTATTATGTCAATAGATTTATCTTAATCGTTATGTTCTTATTTGTATTGTTTCTATTATAATGAATTTTTTTGTCAAAATTTCATGTTAGCAGATGTTCAGGAATACTCTAAACTTTTTTATACCTAATATTTTTTCACCATTTTACTAATGCCCATACTAACAATGCATAACTAGGAAAAGTCGTAAAATTTTAGATTCATGGCTGTGTCCATTATTGAGATATCAGCATTTAAATTCAGCGCGGGCAGATTCCGCCCCCCAGTCTAGATAGGGTTAACACATTCCTGCCAACATCGACATCAGCTAATCAAATCAATCCACTGAATGAAATAGTCTAGTGTTAGTCAGAATAAAATAAAATCTCTTGTCTCGGACAGAAATTCCATGTCAGAATGATTTAGTATTCTACTCTGGCTAACAGTAGATAATTTTACTCAGCTAGAGTTGACTAAACTAATTATTTACATGTACAATATCTTATATGGTACTTTTTTATACATAATAATATACATGTACAGTATATAATAAAATAACAGTTTAAAATCTTGATAAATGTTCCTTGACAAGTTGGGATGTTGGTGGAGCAGGGAGAGCAGCAATTGTGGGTGCCACATTTTTAGGGTGATTTTCATAGGAAATTGGATGTGATGACCCGGTACCAACTGCTTTCAAAACTCTTGCACATAATATTGGAAGATAAGAATAGTTTTTCTTCTCTTTGACAAACACTACTTTCCATCTTTTCGAACGTTTACTCCAACGTCGAGAGTAAATAGGCTCTGCTTTCTTATTGCAGGCTTGTTTCCTATGGAGATGGTGGTTGTGGTCTATTGCTGCTAATAGACTCCTAAGGACTACACCCTCATAACTGCAATAGGAATACAATAATATTGACAATTTATAATATTATTTAAAAAGGCTGCACCATTTATTTTATATTCAGTTGATCTTGGTTATTTATTTACAGAATTTTATTTTAGTATAGATTTAAAACAAAGAACTACTGATAATGAGATAAAGCCTTTTAACAGACTAAATTGTGTACATGTACTAGCCAAAAAGTTATATACTTACGAAAAACCAAATCTCTTTGGGGCATACATCAACCTGTGGCTATGATAAGCCTCGAGTTTTCCAGTGTGACTGTAAGTAAAAATTAGCACAGTAACAAACATTAGTACATGTAACAGCAAAATAGCAAGACAATATCATATAGAATAATGAAAAATTCATGATGCATAACTCACCGAAAGCGTGTGTAGAAAGGAAATGATTTCAACAGTTTCTTATCCAGAACAATTTCTCGAAGTGCCTGCATGGGCGGAGAATCTGGTAGAATCCACTCTTTGTCACCGAGTTCAAGGGGACCATGGGAGCACTGACCACCATACCAGATATGTTGATTGGTGACATGCTTTAGAAGGTTAATCCACATTTTCTATAAAAAATATTTGTCATATAACATTGTGGTTTTTTTATAATTATTGTAATACAAATAATGTATGTGTAGTTTATATATTAACCTTCATATTTCAAATTATCCTTGCAGTCCTTCGAACAATGCCAAAAGTGATTTCGGATAGGTGCAAACCATTCTTTTAGTACTGCATTGCCAACTTTCTTACCAGCCTTGTAATAAAATAATAAAATGAATAATTGAAATATGGGGACTACTTCATGTATGCCGATTTTTGTGTCCCCAACACAACATTTTGGTTAGGATTATAGTTGTGTTGGGGACAGGCTTACATAAATTAACCAGCTTTAGGCATATTTTCCAATAAATTCAATAAGTATCAATACAACAGCCATGTGTCACATGTGTGGTAAAAATAATAGAAGGCTTCACTATAGCAGCCTACTTGCAAAATGGTGGCTGCTATTGTGAAACCTTCTATAATCAAGCAAACTCTAACAAATTTAATAAAGCAGGTTACTAACTTCAGTTAATTTCTTGTCAAGCTTATTGCTTTTATGCCAGATATCTAGCTGATGGGCAACATTCTTGTATTTAGGATCAGTAGCTAGAGTATGGGACAAAAAAAATAAAATTTTAAATGAGAATCACAAAAATCATGGAAAACAACATTGTCAATACAGAGAGTTAGTAAACAGGAAAATCAAATTAAAAAATAATTACCAAGCAGTTTGATAACTTGTGATGAAGCATCAGTTACCAATTCAGCAACAGTGATGTGGTCCATCAAATAATGTAGTGCTCTCTGGCAGCCCACTTTCTCCATGACAACACTTTTTAATTGTGAATGTCGCACATCAACAACTTCAAACATGGAGAAACATAATCTAGTTCAGCATGCATAATGGTGTATGTTGCAGTTTTTTGCACAATAGCCAGGTGAATCCATCTGCCCATCCCCAGATACAACACATTGCTGGTCCCCAAGTGTTGCAAACATTTCAGTTTGCATAACATTCCACAATGAGTGTATCGGGGTAGCAAGATACTTTCTTTGGTACTGATGAAACGTTGTTTCACCAATAAAGGCTAAGTGAAAGCATTTTGCAAAACAAAGAGAGCTTGGCATAATTATTTCCCGTGAATAATAATGATGATGCAGCCTGTATGTTGTTTACATACACTCGGTTGACAACTTCACTGGACTGCCAATTCCCACGATGTCCAACTTTACAACACCACCGTACCTCCAGAACACAGCCGACTATCTTCTCTTTCACTTCGACCAAGGGCATGTTGCACCCTCTGTCCATACAGAATGAAAATAGTTCCTTTATCTTTGATACAGAGCAGGACAAACTTGTTCTCATTCACTAGGTTGAGCTCATCATCACAATCTTTGGACATATTCTCATGATATTTCTCAGAAATTAACCTAACTGGGGGAATAACTCCATCAATGTTGTTTTGTTGTTCCTGTGACATTATGGGAATGTTACACTCAATCGGTATTAGTTCCAGTTCGGATGTGATATCCATATCAATACACTCATTGGATTGATAATCATCCACATTAACAGTGTCATGAGATATAAAATCCTCATTGCAGGAAATGTTTAGCTCCTTAACCACTTAACAAAAGGTCATCCTCGTCATATTCGCTACTACTTGCATCAGAGCATTCATAACAAACATCATCACCACTTTCATCATCATTATCACTTTCATTTTCGCTGATTACAAAGTTCTGATGCATTTAGGCTGTTGTCTCTTATGATGGTGTCTAGGGAATGGTACCTCATTTTGATTTTGATGATCCTGTAATTTTAGTCATAGAAGTATCTGTCTGTTCATTGTCATCCTCAACAATTGACTGACCTAAGAAAAATGTAAACAAATTTTCAAATTTTTATAGTATATATCTGTCAACTATGCTATAAACAAAACATTTAAAAACTTACTATTATAAGTCAAATGCTGGAAAATTGCTGGTCATTTGTGCAATGTGCAACTGTTGTATTCTAAAACTACAATGTGTTGTGCGCTATGTTCACATAAAGTCTTGATTTGTCGTGACTTATGGATAAAACTTGATGTCGACAAATACCTGAAAATGAATGCAAAAGTTTCGTTCGTACGCTATGACCTTGTGGCGGTTGAATATGATGGTGGACAGAACCCTCCAATACTAGACATCGGCGAATCGATTCTAAGAGAAAATTACGATGTTATCTTCAAGCGATATCGTACCTGACTATTTATATTAAATATACATGTATGTATTTGATTTGTCGAAAAACAAGATAAATCATCAACCTGAAAACAAAATAAACATCATTTCAACATACCTTTGCATTTGCTGATATCGAAGTATCTTCCGAGATACTGGTTGTACTTGTATCTCGTTCCTGATGGCTTTTGGCATTATCCAAAAGAAACCTCGCAAAGTCCGAAGTTATTCTTAAAACCGCGACGTTCGCGTTCCCTTGTCCACTCTTCGAAGACGTTTGTGTGAATGGATACGGTCTTCCATAGCAAATCACGAATGGTTTGGTAGCCGGCTTTGTAAACTCTCTTCCTTCCTGCTCCAATCCTTCTACCACCGCGATTTGAGCTGCTGCTTTCAACTAATGGCCTTGGTTGTTCTGGCACACGGAAATTAACGTCATCGTCCACTTCATTGATACTTTCCATTCATTAATATGTAAATAATTAGCCTCCTTCGCAAGTCGCCATGTTGGATTGCTTTGATTTTGTTAATGAATTTTTTCAAAATTGGTAGCTCAGTGCGCATGCGCCGATACCGCTGCAGTGTGCCTTTAATTCCAACTTCATCAAATGATGTGTCAAAATTCTAATTTTTGAAAATTCCAAACATTCAAAATATTACACACTTTCAAATTTTTGCTACTTCATATTTACACCACAATTGTGGTCGTTCAAGGTCTTTCCAATGGTATATAGTACAACTCTCTCCGTTAAGTATTTCAAAATTTGTCCAACGATTTCTGAGCAATATACAAAAATTATATTTTTTGAAATTCTAAACGTTTAGAACATAACGCACTTTCAAATTTTTTAATTGTTCCATAAACCCCGTGAAGTTAGCTGCTAATTCGCCAGCTGCCAATTCGCTGCCAATTAAGTTAGCTGCCAATTCAACACCACTCTCCCACGTCGCTTGTAACGCGTTCAGACCAACTTTATTTCCAAATAATTACTACCTATAAACTAGCTAAAACATTTGCACTCAAAATCAACTTCAATGAACCCGTTTATCACAATAAAAGAACATTTTAAGCGCTAGCTCAGACAACTCCCCATCATTATTCCCGTAATAAGATATAACAACAGACCAGCTAATCCGTTCCAGATTATTTTCTGCTCGGTAGATGAGCAATCTGAACACACCATTAGATTCCTTATACAATTCTGCGTATAATAACATACAATTCGCCCTTTCAATTTTCAAACTACTATTTATTTGAAATTTTTCAACTTCCGTCATTTAGCGCGCGCTTCTTGACTCAGTGACAGACATGTTAATTCGCTTCCATATTATTTTCTGCTCGGTAGATGAGCAATCTGAACACACCATTAGATTCCTTATACAATTCTGCGTATAATAACATACAATTCGCCCTTTCAATTTTCAAGCTACTATTTATTTGAAATTTTTCAACTTCCGTCATTTAGCGTGCGCTTCTTGACTCAGTGACAGACATGTTAATTCGCTTCCATATCATTTTCTGCTCGGTAGATGAGCAATCTGAACACACTATTCGATTCCTTATATAATTCTGCGTACAATAACATGCAATTCGCCCTTTCAATTTTCAAACTACTATTTATTTGAAATTTTTCAACTTCCGTAATTTAGCGCGCGCTTCTTGACTCAGTGACAGACATGTTAATTCGCTTCCATATCATTTTCTGCTCTGTAGATGAGAAATCTGGACACACCATTCGATTCCTTATACAATTATGCGTATAATAACATACAATTCTCCCTTTCAATTTTCAAACTACTATTTATTTGAAATTGTTCAACTTCCGTCATGTAGCGCGCGCTTCTTGACTGAGTGACAGACATGTTAATTCGCTTTCATATCATTTTCTGCTCGGTAGATGAGCAATCTGAACACACTATTCGATTCCTTATATAATTCTGCGTACAATAACATGCAATTCGCCCTTTCAATTTTCAAACTACTATTTATTTGAAATTGTTCAACTTCCGTCATGTAGCGCGCGCTTCTTGACTTCCACTATTGTGATTTTTCAATGGCTTTATAATGGTATATAGCACGAATCTCTCTGCTAAGTATTTAGTCAAAATGTGTCTAAAGATTTCTGAGCAATATACATGTACAGTACAACTAACATGGTTGTTTTATTGAAGAGTACTATAAAAATGTTGTTCTGTGTACTGTGTAGGCGCTAGGCAGTGTA